>VUQH01055323.1:0-25252 GCA_015106775.1 Etroplus canarensis | reverse complement strand
TCATTTTGAGAGAGAACAGAACAAACGGCAGCCAACATCCAAAGAAGAGCTTTGGAATGTCCTTCAAGAAGCCTGGAGAACTATTCCTGAAGACTGCTTAAAGAAATGACAGAAAGCTTGGCTACGAGAGTTCAGACTGTGTTGAAGAACAAAGGTGATCATACCGCATACACTGTTGAACTGTTCGAATTGTACAAACTCTGTTTTTACCGTTTTACTCCATTTCCATTTATGTTTTCATGTTTCAATAAACCATTGTACCTATTTACCCATGTACCTAGCAAAATATAAAGAACTGAGGGGTGGCTCAAGACTTTGCACAGTATGGTAGTTTTTGACATGTGGTAAATGAGGGTCTGGTACGTGATAAAGTTCAGAAGGTACAAATGTATAGAATCCCATGTTTAAACCCCAAATAGCTGCAAATGAAGAAAACACAGAGGTGAAGATTTAAAGATGATTTATTCACACGTGTTCAGAACACTTAACTGCACTGACTTCTTGGTGAAGTTCACAGCTATACAGTACACAGAGCAGACAGCTATGAGAGAAGAAACTAAAGCTCTCTTGCTTTGTTGACTTCCTGCCAAGCTGCACTTTAGTGTTTGCTAAGATGACAACATTAACATTTACAGCTAACAAAACTTACATTCTTTCTTCTGTCAGTCCACAGTTCTTACTGCAGGTGACAGCAAACTAAAAAACAAATAGCAAATATCAGCTTGTTACTGTAGTGTTGTTAAAGGTTGTAGTTAACCCCAAAAGTCACAATTACACACTTCTGTTCAGCATTGCTGTTTCTTCATCTAGACTCTTCTGGATAGAGATTTCTGCCTTCCCTTGAATAAAATGGAGTTAAATGGCACTTGTCATGGGGTGCTCACAGTATAAGAAAAATACATTTTAAAAACTCAGGAGCTATCCTGTTCATGAAATCATGAATATGTGATTCAAAAGAAAAAAAAAACCTAAAACCAACTGTCCCTTTAGATGCTAAAGTGCTGAAAACTAAATCGTCCCCTATAAGCTATGATATGATCATCACCAGGTTGCTTGATGTTATTTGTCAGACCAAAATAAACCAAAGGCTTCACTGGAAAAAAAATCCTCTTCATTTTTATATCTTCAGTATTCATTAGAAGGTGAGCCATAATCTCACCAGTGTGTCCTGCATCTGCCCTGGGTCTCTTCACCATTCAACGTGCCCAAAACACCTCACCCAGTCACATGCCAGAGCCAAATAAACTGGTGGGTGGATGGGTGGGGTGCCCTATTGAACAGAACTTCATCTTTTAACTGAGGGGTGTGTTCAATAGGCATAACATTAGCTAAAACACTTTTTGAACAGTCTGTTCTCAGGGCACGCAATTTTAGAACATGACGAGTATGTATATTTGTCAACTGATCATGGAAATAATGAGTTTATGATGGACTTCGTCCCGACCCAAGAAAGCATGTTGGCAATAATGGCGCCCTATTGCTCTCTGATCTTGGTCTTGCTGCCATGTTGTATATTAAACTAACGCAAACATAGTGTTCAAAAATGTAAAAGAGTAAACAATAACTTTCTGTAATGTAAGGTATCATTAGGATGCCTAATGCACCCCAGATTTCATGTATGTCTGTTCGCTCTGGACTTGAGCCGGTGATTATCAGAACCTGAAACACTTCCACACAACTAGATTAAGACAATAACATTATTTAGAAAAGAAAAAGAAGTGGAACTTAAAGGAGCAGTGTGTCAGATTTAAAGTGATCCATTATCAGAAACAGAGACTAACACGCTTACGTATATATATTTCTGATGTAGGAAAACCTGTACAATTCAACTGAAAAAGAAAGGCGCTTCAACAAAGTGTCAGTTTTAGGGTGTGCACATTTATGCAAGCAGCTTATTGTACATTTTTTCTTTCTTATATTTTTCCCCTAACGTTTATATCTTTTGGAGTTGAAGTGTACAGGTTATAGGTCACAATAAAGGTGGGAAAACGTTTTGAAATGATTTATCGTGGTCTCATTTTTCTACATCAGAAAAACCTGGGATTTTAACAGGGGTGTGTAGACTTTCTATATCCACTGTATATCTACATTGTAAGCGGGTCCCATTCCACGGGACCATGTTGGGGCGCCATCTTTCTACAGTAGCTCAGAATGGACACACTCAAATTCTAGCATTCGCGTTTGTGTAACTGCTAACACACTGCAGAGTTCACTATAATCTATTCCTATTGTGGAATAAAAACTTAAATTATAATTCCTAAATCTTATTCAGTTGAACTCCATTTCTAATTATATCGACATACACAAACCTCGGGACTGGAAATCAGAATCAGAATACTTTATTAATCTCAGACACTGCATACTACTTGTGAAATACTTGTGGACAGGGTTTCCCTTCTGGCCACTGAGAATTCTCAGGGACATTTGGAAAGGGAAAGGAAAGAGGACAAGTATTCAAATGTTGCAGCCTGCATTCTCACCAGTAGATGTCACTAAATAACACACACTGCTCCTTTAAGTTTGGATTTTTCTTGACTTGTAATACAGACATCAAGCATATATGTGTGTTTATTCATCACCCTGGCTAAAAAGCTAATTTCTTTAAAAAATGTTTCCAACACAGAGTATTTCTGTAAGACACCACCTACATGTAGCTTTGCCTTCACACCTCGTGTGTGAAAAGAAAACTTTGCATGTGAATGCCAGCTTTTCCCTTTGTTTATTGAAGCGGGTTCCTCCAGCAGCTTCCTTCAACAGTTTGTGATTAGTGACCCCTCCCAAAAAAATTAAAACTGATATAGTCCCTTGTCAGTGATGATTTGTGAAACACTGGTTTTCCCTTCTTTTCAAGATCAATAAGCCTCTGCCAGCTGCACGTTAAAGAAAATAATTTCACTAAAAAAAAAAGAGAGATGTCAGCTCTTCATGTTGACCGTTCAGATTACTCTCACTGTCTCTGTTCATCTGAAGCTGCAGCCAAGTTTCAACTCTGCGAGTTCATTCTTGTAGATGTGAACTGGAACTCATGGAGGAATCAGTCCATCCACACGCTGACAGCTGATTTGAAATATGATTGATAGGAATGCGTGATGTGCAGCTGATGTCAAACTGACCGTATTGCTTCTGACACAATAAGATGAATAAAGTGTACGAGTGATGTGTGATTCAGTGGCATGCAGCATGTTGGAGGAAGCAAAAACAAAAAGCTCGAGCTAATTTTCAGTAAGTGACACACGATGTGATCTCACAAGTTATTTTTCAGTCTGTCATCATTCCTCCAACATGGCGGTATTCCTTTAAACGCCATGCTACATGTGAGCAGTCAGATTGTCCAGGGGACAGTGAAAGCACCACAGTGTGTTTGTGACCATGTGGCTGATCTGAGCTCTGTCTCACAGGAAGTTGGTTTTAAGCGTGATGCTGGGGGAGGATTTCCCAGCACTGCGAGAACCGGGGTTAGTGTTGCTAGCTTTAGCATTCAGACTCTCCTGGTTTCCTCTGACGGCAGCTTCAAGACGAGACTTCAGGTGAGGAGAGGATGTGATGACAGACCTGAGGGAGGGAAAAAACTATAATAACCTGCTTCATAGTCACAGGAGCTTCATAAAAAAATTATATAAAGATATGACAAAACATGGCATCATTCTTAACTTAGTGTGCACAAGTGTATTAGGGCCATTCAAAGTTAAAATAACAGTTGGAAGGCTGGGAGTGTTCTGAAATACAGAGAAAAAAAATGTGGGTCTTTGAGATTAAAGCTCTAAATTTACAAGAAAAAACTGCTAATTCATGAGGGAAAAAAAGAGGCCAGTTCATGCAAAAGGGGCAAATCTACAAGAAATAAAACAGCAAATCTACAAGGAAAAAGGAGGCCTTGCTACATGTGTACAAGAAAAAAAAATGCGGAAAAATTATGAAGAAAGTAGCAAATTTACAAAAAAGTGGCAAATTTAAGAGAACAGGCAAATTAACCAGGAAAAAAAAAAAATCACAAATTTACAGGAAAAAAAGGCAAATTTCTGAGAAAAGACAGAATTATTTTGAAAACATTGAGTTTTTCTTGAAATTTTTCCCCATTTGTCAAGCTGCTTTTTATTCATTTCAGTGGCCCTAATACACCATTGCACAATAACATGGTTTACTCAATATTTCCAACTAATAATTATCAATAATATTTTAATCAATCTCTTTTCACAATAAAGAAGGGTGTAACTAAAAGTTGAAATTATTTTGAACTTCATGTGGTGTCATCAAAAAGTTCCTGGAGATGTCCCAGGAAAAATGTGAAATCCTAGGAGCCACAGAGCGCTCTCTAATCTCGCTCACTTTCCGTAAGACAGGAAAGCCCATACCTGTAAATTCCTTTAAATCAATTTATACACAACTGGTCAGACAAATGCAACACGCACACAAAATAAAAGTAACTGCACACATCACCACTGACCTGAGGACGGCTGGGTGCTGGGGGCCAAGGCGCATCAGGTTTTTGAGTGCCGCGTGGTGGAGAGACTGCGATGCCACAGGGGCAGAGCCGAGGGCGTTTTCATCCAGGAGGAAGCAGATGAGGAGTGGCAGGAAGATGGCCACCAGGTGGGGACCTGACGGGAAGAAAATGCAAAACAGGGCAGCAAGTTTTAGCTCAAGTCTTACTCTGTCACAGCTCCAGAGGCAGATGGGCCAAGTCATCTCTGGAAAGTCTCAGTAAGCACTGGATGGCATGTCATAACATTTCTACATTTGCTCTGAGGAAGTGAGCACAGCTGAAAGCACTGATCATATCAGAAAGTCTTTGGCTCTATAATAAGTGTCAAACTGCACCACTGTCCTGCCAAAGTTAGCAGTCGAAAAGGTGATCTAGTAGTTCTAACTGTAAAACCAGCATTTCACAGCTACACTTCAGCGTGTGGACAGCTGCATGGTGGGGAATTGAGATCTGGGAGAGGATACGTGCGTGGAATTCTAATATGCTCCAATACTTCAGTTTTAGGGTAAAAATCAGGTACTGGATCCACCACTGTTCTCCTCTGGACAGAGAGAACAAGTTCATCTTTCTTCCATTCTATCATATCTTCTCACCCCACTGTGTACTACTGCAAACTCTACTCACGCTGGCACTCATCAGCAGCCTGGACCAGAGCTTCCATGGCTCGGATTGCCTCCAGGACTCCTAGCAGCTCCTCTGGGCTCTGAGGACGGCTCCGCTCCACTTTCTGAGGAAGAAGCACAATATATGATGAATATCACTGCTGCCAAATTACCAATCTGCTGTGGTGACCCCTTTGGGAGAACACAAGGGAGCAGCTGAAGGTACATTTTTTAATCACCTGATTAATCAAGAGCAGTTTCTATTCAAAGTGAGGAGCTTTTTAAATTTTTTAAATCTATTCAGCGGCCTCAGGGTCTCATCTCTGGTTTTTGAAGATCATGTGGTTCTGTTGGCTTCACTGAGCAATGACCTCAAGCTTGCAGTTAAAGCAAAAGGTGCTTTAACAAAGTATTAGTTTTAGGATGTGCACACTTACGCAACCAGCTTATTGCACATTTGTACAAAAAGAAAAAGTTTCTATTCTATCTGTTCCTACTTCAGTCTCATTTTTTTTACATCAGAAAAATCTGCTATTTTAATAGGGGTGTGTTTACTTTCTAGAACCACTGTACATTTTCAGGGAAAAAGTTTGTTACATCGCCTAACATGTCTTGTGTTTTAACTTCAGTTTTGGCACAAGCTGCAGGGTTTTCCTCTTAAATGTAACCATATGAAAGTGTCATCAGCTGACTCTTGTGCTCTCATTCACAGGTGTGGTAAATAAGTTTTGGCTGGTACCTGGAGGAATCGAACCAGCGATGGGCCGAGGGCCTGGATGTATGGGATGGCCACGCAGGGCTGAGCCTGGAACACTGTCGTCAGCAGCTGATAACAGCGACTCACAACCTGGAACAGAAAGAAGAGGAAACACCTTCACCATCATTCACAGCACATATTCAGATAAAGACTTCACAAATCCCTTAGAGTAACATTACTCTGTCCTGAAAATGCAGCTGTCCTGGCCTGGAGCTATACAGTCCCCCCCCTCCTCCGGCTAGAGAGATTTACTGTATGTTGGTCTACAGACAGCACCTCCTCCCATGGAGCAAAAGTGTCCTGGTAAAACTGCACTCAGTGTGGGGACAAACACTGCTTTCAGGATAAAGCACAAACTGTGTATGAAAGATAGATGTATTCACATTGACATTACCCACTGGTTAGTAAAGCTGCAAAGAAAATAGACGAAATGATGAAGATTGACATGCATGGCTTAATTACCACAGTGGTTCTCATTTAATAAATGCTCAATGTCTCTTTGTCAAGAGCTGACGAGCTGATGAGGAACTGACTGTGAAACTGAGGAACACTACCTTTATTTGCTGGTAATTTTCCAACACAAGTCATTAGGAAATGAACACACCCTGCTTTATCTTCCTTTGTGACTCTAAAGGGGACCATACATTCACCAAGACTTGAAACTAGTAACTGAGCCCAGACAGTCATCAGGAAAGTGTTTACTGAGGTCACAGAGCTAGGGAGGCAAGGGCTGTTTTTGTACAGACGTCAATATAAGCAGCTATTTGCTGGTTATTAGAAAGAATGTAGGTCGAATGCACATCCCAGACCCTGAAGCAACATCCATCGTTTAACAGACTCAGTCTCAAGAACACAGTTTCGCTCTCAGGTTCTACCAGAGGGTCTTTGGAGTCCATGCTGGTGGTGAAGCGCTGCAGGCAGGCAGTGTGCAGAGGCTCTACGGTGCAGACATCAGGACCAGCAGACAGGAGGAAGACAGTGAGAGCAGTCAGGAGGCTGACCTGATCCACAGTGCAGCTGGAGGCCCCTGAAAATACACATACAGAAACACAATCAGCCACTTCTCTTCTGTGTTTGGTTGTTCAGCATGTTTCTGTCAGTGGCTGTAGCTTTTATAAGTCAGTGTGGAGCTTTTTTTGCCACTTGCTCTGTTCCCTTCAGTTGGCACTGGATGACTTATGTTCACGTTCCTTACAGCTTTATTACATGGTCACTGCAGGTTTATGGAAAGTACATTTAAGATGTTTTAAACTGACTTGCTGAAGTTACAGAGAGCTGCATGTTTGTAAGTGTGTTACATACACACTGTACATACCAGTGTCCCAAAGATTAAGCAGCGCGCTTAGAGCTGATCGCAGCAGCAGGTTCCACGCTCCTCGGCTCTTCTCTTGTCGACTCATTGGTGAAGTCAGGACGGACTTCAGAGCCTGAACAGCCGCCTGGATCACCACACCCAGACCAGTCCCCACCCCTGGTTCCACAACTGGAGCACCTGTAGGCAAAAATATTTAGTTTAACTGCATAACTGAGAGTTGCCAGAGGTTGGAAAGTGTTTTGTTTTTGTTCCTGAACTTTACTGGGATTGAAAATTTTACTTCCAGGACTCATCATTCCACTATGTTAAGGTCATCTGAAGTGTAGGCCAAATGTCTAAACTTACAGTAACAGAAATGGAGGAGCAGGAGCAAAGAGAGGATGCGCTGACAATTCTCTGGCTTTTAAATAGTGAAAAGTTCCCTGTTTATAAATGAAAGTAGTTCATGTTCACCTGATTAACCCAACACTTTATTTTTGTGTCCATCGGATCCTGAGGGAAACATCTGTCTCTAGCTGCTTAATCCTCCACTTTATGTTTGGCAACTTTTCTTTTTGCCGTGCGCTGCTCAACAGGTTAGGTACACGTCTTTTAAATCTTCTCTGAAAACAGCAGCCTGCTGTGGTCAAACAACAGCAATATGAGAGTGCCGAGACCAAACCATAAAATAGATGAAAAGCTAAACAGTGGAGTGAAATAAATCTAAGAGAATCTGTAGATTCAGCTGATCATTCTATCTTGATTGCATGATATGAAGTCTACATGTCTGCAAAATTACTTAAGGACAGCGTGACCAGATGTTCCTCACAGCATTTTCATCTTTTGTCCTGATCCCACATTTTGACTGGCTCTGCAAGACGTGCACATTTCAAAACTCTGGTTTTTACCCAGTGCATGTCAAGAAAGCAGGAAAGGCTAATGTAATGTGAAAGTTGCAAGTCACTCAACTGTCACAAGCTTTGAAGAATTTGGTGAATTTGACAGAAACTACCACAAAGAAAATGAAGTATCAGAATATACTGAGGAATATAGTTTTCCCACTTTTGCTAGAAATATTTTAAATTTTGTGCGTATGTATATGTCAAATGGTTAAAAATTGCTATAACAGCCAGATATGGCTCAAAAAGGTATGCCAATCTAAGGATTTATCCCTACAGAAGCCCAGAAATTGTTATCAGACAGAACAGCAGCTCAACAGTGAAATAAAAGAGAATACAGGAGAATATAAAGACCATAAAAAACAAACTTCAGCTTCTTTTTAGTGTTGCTGTATTTACTTAATAAGAGAGCTGGAAAAATTTGGTCTTTACATGGAAGATGCCAGTCAGGTAACCTGTAGAGCTGGGAATCACCACAGACCCCACGATACGATATTATCACTTACCCAAGGATTGCAATAACATACACTGAGATTATCACCTTTTTTCTAGATTTCATGGGTGGACAGAAAATTAATTGATTATTATAGCACTAAAAAAATTAATTTGTACTTGCAATTTATATAATTAATAACAATCCAACAGCAATACTGTGCTGCATCAGTCCCCACCCCTTTGTAACCCGCACAGTTTTCTGCATTTTTATTTTTAATTTATATATGAAAAGACTACCTCCCAGCATTGCTAACATCTCATACAAACACAGTGTTTGCTCCACATGTAGTCTGTTGGGAACTGGTCACCCTATTTACAAATAAAACAGTCCAGGTCATGTGTCTTACCTGTGTGTGCGCTGGGCTGGTGGACCAGCTCTCTGAGGACTCCCAGCAGCAGGTAAAGGACAGTGGGGAGAATGGACACGCTGCCTGGAAAAAAGGACAGATAACAGTAACAGAAAACAATAAGAAGGGAAGACACTAAACCAGAATCCCTGGTACTGCATTTATGTCCATTTGTGTAGGTAAGTGGCTACATAGAGTGAAGGATTATGGGTATGCAACCTATGCAGTCGTGCTCGTGCGCAGTCCTCCAGACCAACAGAATGAAGCCCAATGGTGGTGAAGAAATGAGTAGAGAGACTGGTGACTGGTTAAAAAGTTGGCTTTAAAAAGAAAGGGAGTGACAGGGGAGTTCACCACATCAAGAGGAAGAAAAAAAATAACCAAATCCCAAAAAAGTAGCATGAGAAGCACAGACAGAGGCTGCAGTGGACAGTTTTTAACACGTCACTACAAAGATGTTGTTTGGAGTTCTCCACGCCAGGAGCTAAACTAAAGCACCAACAACAGCACAAACACGAACACGAGTAGCCCACAGCCCGGTTGTTCCCCTTATTTTTGGCAATGCCCTGTGGTGAAAGTACACAACAACAGCATGTACACAATATTCTGCAAAGCTCCTCATAGGACCAATACAACCACACCAGCCTCATTGCCAATATGAGTCTTAGCAGGAGACGCTGTGTGGTTAGTGTTCTCACCTTCAGGGGAGCAGATGGATGGGAGCTCAGAGAGCACGCACAGAGATGACGCTACCAGACGACAGTCGCTGTCAGTCAGAGTCCACGCTGAACCTCCAGGACCTAAAACGCACACACAGAAAGGCAAGAAAGGATTATTTGTGCAGCTCGTTAACAACTAAGTTTATTTGACTTCTTGATCACACCTCACAAGGATGGTATTTTTAAGATTATCAATGTGACAGTCTTCACACTGATAGCCTGCTGCCCTATCTTCACTTCATCTCTCTCCTTACCGCTTGGACTGGTTCCAGCCAGTCTGGGGCTGAGCTGTGGGAGTTTCCGGACCAGTACACAGAGGCAGAGCTCCAGCGCTCCGAAAACCAGCGAGCGACCGGGTATCAAACCCCCGGTGTCCCGCCCCTCTCCAAACTCTGGCAGCGTTTCCTTCTCTGCTGCTCCATCGTCCACTGAGAAGCATTAAAGTTAAAGCACTTTAAAGGAGCAAGTAACTGTTCTGTTTGTCAATAATCTGAAAACTATAGATAAAATAGATCTCCTGAACATCACAGATCTACAGTTTACAATCTGCTGAGACCTGATGAAGAGAATCCAGTGTAGCTGAAAGCTCCAGAAAAAGCTCATGAACCATGTTTTAAGATTTTGTTAAGATTTTGCTTATTTGTTCAGAAAGGAATGCTCTCTACATGAGAAGCTTATGCAGGTTCAAAAAATCTTGGGTTTGTCCCAAATCAAAACCACTTCAGCTGGAAATCTGGTTCTAGTCCTTTAATGGGATTTGTTGAAAATAAAAGTAACATTATATAATCACCAGACTTATCTTAAATCTTTACCTTCTGCACTGTGACGTTTCTCCCTGATGTGTTCCTGAGCAGCTGCTACAATCTGTTGCAGTAAATCCAACACGGCAAGCTGAACGGATACTGACTCTCTGGTCACCATGAGTCTGTGGAGGACACTGAGCAGCTCCACGCTAAGAGCCTGAAGAGACACAGAGAGAGAGAAACAAAGTCGGCACTCAACCACTGGCATCAGAAAAATCAGTTCATGACACTACATTAGTCGTGGCTATGAAGAATTCAGGCAGCTCTGAATGCAAAAGGGGCCTTCAGCTCGCCTGTATTTTTGGGTCAGATGGCTCTCTTGACAAGACTCCATAGATTCCCTGTGGGGTTCAGGTCAGGCGAGCTGGATGGCCAATAAAGAATAGTAAGAACACAATCAGCAAAGTATTTGGTAGTAGTTTCGGCACTGTGGGCAGGTGTTAAGTCCTGCTGGAAACGGAAATTGACCTCTTCTTAAAGACTGATGACAGATAGAAGCATTAAGTGCTCTAAAATCTCCTGGCAGGTGCTGCTTTGACTCTGGACTCGATAAAACATAGTAGACCAACCACCACCAACATCAGCAGATGACATGTCACACCAAATCCTCAGTTTGAGGAAACTTCACACTGGATTTCAAACACCGTGGATACTACGCCTCTTCAATCTTCCTCCAGACTCTAAGATCGCGATTTCCAAATGAAACGCAAAATTCACTTTCAAAGTCCTTCTGACATCGTCTCTGGTTTAGGAGTGGCTTGATATCAGCTATGCTACAGTTGTAGCTCCTTCCTGAAGGGGTAGGGGTGTGTGTGTGTGTGTGTGTGTGTGTATGTATGTGCTGCTCTTGATGCACTGACACCAGCTGCAGTCTACTTCTTGTGAAGATCTGAAAGTTCTCGAATCAACATTTCTTGACAATCCAATCAAGGCTGCGATCATCCATGTTGCTTGTTCACTTTTTCCTACCACCCTTCTCCCTTTCAGTCAACTTTTTAAGACCTTGGCCCGGAGATGAAAATGACAAAGTACTTCTAGAAGCAAGTCTACTTGGCAGCCATCGGATTGAATCCAAGCAGTTATTTTACACATACAGATGGAGATACATTTGATTTCAGTGGTCACTTGAACATAAAATCTGCATGCACGGATTCATCAGTCAAACCCAATAAAAACTTCTTTAAAGCTTTGGTGACTTTGGCTATTATACACTTCTGCTGTGGCAGGTGTCAGTGCAACAACACAACTGGCTGATATATTTTCTATTTTGACTGCTGATTTGTTAAATGGGACAGAGGCAGGATGATTGCTGTTGCTGCTTTAGCATTTCAAAATTCTCCCATAGGATTCTCTGATTGCCATGTTTCCCACCTTTATAGTGTCGCTGATCATGGTCTTAAATCTAGCCTGCTTTATGGATAGCAATTGGCTTTGGATTTCAAACTAGAAACGACAAAGCTTCTAGTCAGCTTTACAGTTACAACTCTGGCCTGACATCAGGTCTAGTATCAGGACTGGATTGAGCTTAATCAGGACTGGAATTGGGTCAAGCTGTGCCTCACCTGGTCATTGCCGATCTTTGCTCGAGGCCAGGGTACGTCCAGCAGCGCCTGCAGAGCTCTCAAGCAAGAGGTGATGTTCTCCATCTGGTCCTCAGAGTGTGGAGAACAGAGAAACTCCACACTGATGCCTGAACACATGTCCAACACAATTAAAGTCAGTGCAAAAACATCTCAATTTCACGTGACTGAAAAAACCCCACACATTTTAGTCAACAGAGTTTGGCATTAAAGCCGGCTTCCTACCAAGTATGAGGTGCAGCCTGTCAGTATTAATGTCCTCTGGACTCTTAGCTCCACCCATAGAGCTGCTGTGTCCCATGGAGGTAGGCGTGGCCGGTCTGGAGAGGTTGACAGGAGCTTCATCTGACATCATGAAACCTGCAAACATATCTGTATGTTTACACACAGGTACATGTATTCACTTCTTACACTGACAAGAAGAGCAAGGATGAGGAGTGAGGAGGAGCACTAACCTGTACTGTGGAGCCAGAGGGAGGTGGCATGAAGGATGGGAGCCCAGGAGGAGGTGTAATGACGTCTTGCCTGGTTCACTGTCTCTGCGGTGTAGAAGGAACCTCCTGCAGGAGAGAGGGGGGATAAAAAAAACATAAAAATTCCATACCAAAATCAAATGGTGACTGTTCTCATAGCCGTTCAAACACAGTGGCAGTCCTGTTCTCCTCAGAAAGCAAACTGATGCATTTATTGTAAAAACAGAATTTTTACAAGTGACTCCAAACTAAAGGGACACAAACATGGCAAAATATTACTTTGCAAGGCTCTAGATCAGTCCAAAACTGACTATGCTGTGATTAATCACTTCAGTTTTTATTTTTTATGACTTAAGCTGACAGTAATGGCTAATGCTATGTAAAATCACAAGTAATTAAACAGTGAATGTCAGTAAAGATTTTCAACTTAAATAATTCTTTCATGAAGAGCTGATGTGTGAATTAACCCTAGTCCTGCCAGCTATACACAGATTATCAGTTCACCGCCTTGTTGATAAGTAGCCTCAGCATCTCTGTGTACGGAGCTGTTTTGATTAAATTCATGGCTGAACTACCATGTGATCATTTTGTGAAATCACTAATTGATCTGTTCTTATTTTGTACTAACATTATATGTATTTATTTTTCAGGATTGAACACAGAATTTTGCATTGCAAAAATGAAGAGTGCATGTAAAATATCATTGTAAATATCTTGAATAAAAGTTGACATTACACGGTATTTCTCTCTGGCATTCAATTAATCAAGATTAATATTAATAAAGATGAAAATTTACAAGTCATGTAGGTAACACGTGTATAATTATATATTTACAACAAAACATGCATATTGCTCACCTCAATAACAACAAAATGTCACAAATTCCCAAGTCCAAAAGAGGGTAATAATCCAAAGTTCAAATTATTCATACAGTATTTCAATTTTGTTTTCCATCACCATTAAACATGTATACTTCCAATTCATGAAAAGAATATTTACACCATATAATCAAAACATTATTTTAATCACTATCAGTGTCATCCTGTCTTTGAGGCTCCCCTGTCAGCCTCCTATGAGCAGTCTTATAGTCTTTATAAGTGTAGTAAATGCAGAACAGTCCAACATAACAGCTCATACACTCATATGTTGACCCTGTTACCTTTCTCATTTTTATTGCAGAGAGAAATGTGACAACAAAACAAAAAGGTGGAATTCTCAAAGGAAAGGTGCAACAAGAAACCCCTCCTACCTGTTGCAGGTAGCTGTGGCACGTACTCCTGTGGGAGGGTCAGTAGTGCATAGTCCTGCAGCGCTGCCAACCACAGACGGCTCAGCGTCAACAGATCTGACTGGACCAACTTCAGGAGGCCTTCCCCTCCTGACTCGGAGCCTGAGCCGTCATTACCCAAGGAGGAGACTGACAAGTCAGCTGTTTTATGAGGGCTCTCCTTCAGTTTGCTCCTCTGAACAGCTACGATGTAAACCTGACACACAGATCAAGGAAAACACTTTATTCATTATCTTGATTATAGTTTGCATGAACTCATTTTTGCAACAAGATGATACCGAGATATGCTGGTGTGTTCAAGGCTGTTATGAAAATATGTGAAAAGACAATATCAAGATTCTCTGCCCTACATGATATGCAACAAGTTGTTATCAGGAGAGGATCAAGTCATCTGGTGCAAAAAAGTGGTAGTCAAATCATTATCTTGTATGCACGGGTCATTGTAACAATATATCATCAAGATATTTTTGCAAAAGATCACACGCACACAAGAGGACACTTAAAAAAAGCACTTGATGATCCTAATGTAGAAGCTGTTGTCACTGCAGAAAATCTGCACTTTTTCTGCAATAAATCAGTGTGACTATGACAGAAGACAATAATAACATCAACTAATTCATAACTTTAAAAATTGGCGAACACTCACCTCAGCCCAGGCTTTGAGAACAGCCAGCGTCTCCATTGTAGCAGCAGCCTCGTTGTATAGCTGGCTTGGTGCTTCTCTTCCATTTTGGACCTTAGCCAATGAGGAAGCCAGGAGCTGGTGGACACGTCGCAGGTCACGAAGGTCGCTGACCACGCCACTGGCGATCCACGCGCTGCACACCTGGAGTGCAGAGGCTAGTGTTAAAGATGACACTTTAAAACTTTGAGTTGTGGACATTTGTTGTTTACCTGAGGGCAGGCAGAGCGACCAGACTGGCAAAGCAGTGAGGATTATTAATGATTACTGATGAATGATCACCTGGCAGGCCTTGGCAGTGATGTCAGGCGGGGCGTCGGCAGCGAAGGCTGGCCTGAGAGCAGCTCCAACCTGCAAAAACATAAAAAGTAAATAACAATACAATCCAGGACTTTACTCGCCAGATTTTTTGAACTACTCAATCATGCTACTGATATTTTGCCAGGTGTTTGATGCTACGCCATGTGTGTGTGTGTTAGAATTTTAGCCTGACACAACTTTTAAAGTCTTCTGATGCTGGCATCAAATTAAGATGAGCTCAAATATTAAAAAAAAACCCCAACTAATTTCTCACTTTCCACAAACTGATATGTCTTTATTAACACGGCAATTTTCAGTCAAGTATAGGACTTAAATGATTTGTATTACTTTTTTGGAACACTGGCACTACATATCATCTCACATGCAGTGGATAGAGAAACACCCCTGTTAAAATACCAGGCTTTTCTGATGTAAAAAATGAGACCAGCATAAATCATTTCAAAACTTTTTCCACATTTGAAACTCTGTGGGGTGACCTGAAGAGGACTGTGCACAAGAGATGTCCTCACAAGCTGACTGATTTGGAGCGCTTCAGCAAGGAAGTGTGGACAAATACTGCCAAGTCAAGATGTGCCATGCTGATAAACGCCTACCCAAAAAGACTGAATGCTGTAATTAAAGCGAAAGGTGCTTCAGCAAAGTGTTCGTTTAAGAGTGTGCACACTTATGAAACCAGCTTATTTTACATTTTAATTTTTATATTTTACCACGAACAGATTTGTTTCTTTTTCAGTTGTACAGGTTACAGGTCACATTCACAGATTCAGTTATTCTTTAACTGCTGTTTTACTGAAATACAGAGTGTTTCAAAAAGATGGCTGCAATTTCAATGTGGAATATTTCTTTATAGCAACATGGGAAAATGCAGAGTGCTGTGAGCCTCACCTAGTTGTGGTCTTTTTAAAACTCTATGCCCCGCCCTTTTATGTGGTAAACATTTCATACACAGGTGGTTCATAGTTGAAGAGATACAGTGATTTCAATTCGGGTCCATCTTTTTGAAACGCCCTGTATAGTGAAGAGTTCAGATTACTGACTGGTCCTTTGGTCCTTACATTAGCCTGGTACTGCTCCAGGATCACATGACCAGGAAACTCAGGTTCAGGAATGGCTGAGAACCGTCTGATGATCACCAACAGTGTTTGAAGTCCCGCCAGTCGCAGTTGATCACTGTGGTCTGTTGATGCCATGAACGCCATGCGGACCAAGTCACCAAGATGGAGAACCAGGAAGTCTGATGAGAATAAGTGTTATCAGTGGGATGTGAGGGGTTCACAAACAAACTGAACCATGTCTCTGTGAGATCTTACCAGTGGACTCTTGCAGGCGGCGTTCCTGAGCGAGCGCCATGTCAAAGTGAGCTGGGTCGGCAGTCTCGCACAGCGCTATGATGCGACACACACACTCCATGGCGAAGCGACGTGTGGCCCAGCGCAGCGCGGTGAATGGGCCACCAGACTCCGACCGGGCTTTGAACGTGGAGGAGTCATCGTCTCTGCCAGGGTCAGTCTCCTCATCCTCCTGTCTCGCCTCCACTGGCGAATGACAGTCTGAGAAAGATTTTAATACAGATGTGACCATCAGAGGTGCTTCTTGAGGTTTGGAACAACAACAAACCATCACCTGATTATCACCAGGCTTTATCTGCAGCCTCAGTGGTTTTTGAAACATAAGTTGACAGCTCTGAAATGCTTACAAAACTTCTTAAAAACAATTCCGTAAATTTAAAAAAAAAAATTCAAAATAGTTCTCTGCCAGCTGACACCTCCCTTCTTTTTTGTGCTGTTTGTCTGCTGTCCTCTTTAGCAGATTCCTGCTTCCATATTTCTCTCTACTACTACCACCACCACCACTTCCTTCTGCTGCCTGGAAAAGTGAATTATCACTGTGCATGTCTGAGTAGAGTATGTCATGATTATTATTACTTAACACCTGACACAATATACAGGTCACAAGAACCCAGATTCCACAAAATACATCACAACCATATTCAGGCTCATTTCTGCTCCTTTCCTCACTAAAGGAAAGGTAAAGACACCTAAGTTGAACAGCTAAAATTGTAATTTAAAGCCAGTTCTGGTTTCATGAGAATACATATAAACAGAACCTGGGCACACAAAGGCCCCCAACATTTTTAAACAACTACAGGCTGATAACAAACTCCAAGCAAACCTGTAGTTGCTGACAGGACATCTTTGAAGAGTTTCAGCCAGTGTGCCAATTTGCTGCTGGTGGCACTGGATGCCATCATGTGGACCAGAGTCTCTTGAATGTCCTTCCTAAGACCTGGATCTGACTCCCGGTCCAGTAGAGTGAAGAGAGCTCCTTCGAGACCGACCTCTTTTATAGTGACGTCTGCACAGACAGAGACAGAATGGATTAGGGAGTCAGAGATCAAAGATACAGAAGAACAGCGTGCAATAAACCGTTCAAGTGTTACAACTAGAAACCTACTTTTGCAAGCTACTGTAATCCCAGCCAGAGTAAGTATCTGGTTAGATACTATGTTTGAGAGGTTTTAAGGGCCAAATGCAATAAACGCAGTTTCGTATAAACTCAGAAATAAAAAAATTACAGGCCATCCATCTCTGTATAACACGCGTGTAGTTTAAATAACTGATTTGCATTATCTGGCTTTACAGATGAATATAACTGGGTATCTCCTGCGTAGGAATGAAAATGTATGCACTATTTTCTAACGTTATTGCCTAAGGGAAGCATACAGAACAAAGAGTACTGATCCCAGCACAGAACTCTGTGGAACTCCATGACCATACAATGTCTGTTTCTTCTCACCGAGTTGCGTGTTGTCTCGTCTCGGCAGCTCTTTGACAAGCGTGACTGCATGCTCAGAGACCTCCAGGGCCTCCCGCTGGACAAGCTGCCGCAAACACGCCACCACAGCCCGCCGCAGACACAGGAATGAGCTGCACAGGTTGGCCTGAAACACAAACATGCATGTCCCCCACACAATAGTTTACACTGGTATTGTACTCTGTCATCAGAAGAAAGCATGCAGCTACAGACAGTGTTTCATCCAGGTGTTGTTTATGCAAAACTTCGAGGGAATAATAGTTGATTCACTCTATAAAATTATTTTCTAATTACTCAATAAAGTTAAAGTTTGTAAAACTCATAGTGGCATCTTCCAGTTATTTTAATGTCTGTCTAATTGTACAAAACAAAATATTCTCAGATTTGAAGAACTGGAACTAGAAAATAGTTACATGAATATTCTGAGACTATGGTGCTTCTAATTTAACAGTTAAAACAGCAATCTACAAACTACAAACTAAATAATGACAACAATACTTCTGAACTTTCTAGAGGAAACACTGTAGAACAGGGGTGTCAAAGTCGCGGCCCATGAGCCGCTTCGGGCCCCGCCCCTACTTCCGGTCGCCGATTCGATGTCAAAAATATCATGTAATTCGGCCCTTTAAAGCGCCACATTACAATTATTTAATTCAATGAGTCCACATTCCATTACATAATAGCAATGTGACGCTTTAAAGGGCCGAATTACATGATATTTTTGACATCGAATCGGCGACCGGAAGTAGGGGCGGGGCCGGAAGTGGCCCGCAGGCCGCGACTTTGACACCCCTGCTGTAGAAGATAAAAACGAGAGAACAGGGGAGGACTTTTAGGTCAGTACTGTAGTTGAGGTTGTTATTGGGTTAGCTGAAAAGTGAAAAAATGAAAATAAAATCAAGACGTGTTCTAACATTAAG
This sequence comes from Etroplus canarensis, assembly GCA_015106775.1. Lineage (NCBI taxonomy): Eukaryota > Metazoa > Chordata > Actinopteri > Cichliformes > Cichlidae > Etroplus > Etroplus canarensis. Next base: position 6,775 of record VUQH01055323.1, on the reverse strand, counting down.
CAAAACTGAATTAACAATATTGTAAGAGATGGGAAATGTTAAAATTCAGTGCAACAGAAAACTGTGTTGGCAGGATTCACTACAACAGAAAGGGGTTAATGTGTTCAAAACCAACAGGAAACAGTGTTAAAACAGTGTTTCAGGGACAGAAAACTGTTTAACAACTTCACACTGGTGCTGGGCGATATGGATGTCTTTTTTGAGATCATATTTATAACTGTTCTACACCACAACACATTTCTGTTGACCTACTATGACCCAAAAAATGCAAATCTTAAAAACATCAACTAGTGCACTTTAGACGGTAATGTATGTGAAAAATGAACTTCACAGAATCTGAAGGCAAATGTTTTGTCCCTTACTTAACAGCCTTTAAGTAAAGAAATACAAAAATAATCAAACTCTTCTGTCCTGTTGGTGTAACTTCTCTTATTTGTTGTGAAAAGAACTTGTGATGAGTATTTATATCGCCCAGTCCAACTCCAGGTAAGTCACACCCAAAAAGAAAAAGGGGTTAAAAAGCCGAATAGATGGTGACAGAAACAGCAGCTTTCGGCCTTAAAGAGGACCTACCAACATGGAATAATCCAACAAGATCTCCTGTAAGACACAATATAGGGTCAAAACACACATACGCTATCAGTCTTGTTAAACTAATTTAAACACAGAGAGAAATGAGGATGGCAACATTGCTGCCTTTATCAATCTGTTAAAGTGATGGAAATCTATTATGTAGACACAGGTTGCTCTTATACAATGTTACACATGTTCATTCAAACACACAACAACTGTTAGAGCCTCATTGAGCCTGTCTCCATGGTGGGGATGAACTATTTTAAGTAAATAATCAAACTACTTCTATAGCGCCACAAAGCACAACTGCACACAACTTTGGATGGAATCTGCTAAAGTCCAGTGCTGCAGGAACATAGTAAGCCTACATTCAATGGCCACTTCATTAGGTACACGTTGCTAGAACCAGGTTGTACCCCCTTTTGCCTTGAGAACTCCCTTAATTCTCCATGGCACAGACTCAATAACATGCTGGAAACATCCCTCAGAGATCTTAGTCCATGACTGTCAGACTGTGGAGGTCATATGAGTACACTGAACTTATTTTCATGTTCAAGAACCCAGTTAGAGATGATTTGAGCTTTGTGATGCGTTTTCCTGTTGGAAGCAGCCATCAGAAGATGGGTACATTGTGGTCATAAATGGATGAACATTGTCAGCAACAATATTCAGGTAGGCCGTGGTATTTAAACAATGTAAAATATGTAGTAAGTGGCCCAAAGTGTGCCCAGAAAATATCCCCCGCATCATTACACTGACACCAGCCTGAACCATGGATACAAGGTAGGATGGATCCATGCTTTCATGTTGTTTACATCAAATTCGGACCCTACCTACTGAATGTTGCAGCAGAAATTGAGATCCTTCTGACCAGGCAACAGTTCTGCTATATTCTATTGTCCAATTTTGGTAAGCCTGTATGAATTGCAGCCTCAGTTTCCCTTTCTCAGCTGACAGGCGTGGCACTCAGTGGAGTCTTGTGCTGCTGCAGTTGATCGGCTTCAAGGTGTGATGTGCTGTGCATGCACAGATGATCTTATGCATACCTTGGTTTAAACAACTGGTTTGACTTGAGTCATTGTTGCCTTCCTATCAGCTTAAAGCAGTCTGGCCTTCTCCTCTGATGTCTGGCGTCAAGGAGGCATTTTCTCCAAAAGAGGTGCTGCTACTGGATATTTGTTCTTTTTTGGACCATTCTCTGTAAACCCTTGAGAAGGTTGTGTGGGACAATCCCAGCAGATCAGCAGTTTCTGAAATTCTCAGACCAGCCTGTCTGGCGCCAACAAATCATGCCACGGTCAAAGTAACTAAACTTTTTTCCCCCCATTCTGAATCTCAGTTACAACTTCAGCAGGTCATTCTGACAGTGTCAACATGTTTAAATATATTGAGATGATGTTATGTGATTGACTTATTAGATATTTGCATTAATGGGCAGTTGAAAAGGTATACCTAATGAAGTGGCTGGTGAGCGTGGAGTAACGAAAAGCTACAAGTTTCAAACGAGTTTATAGTTGTTTTTGTGAAAACTCAGATTTCTGTCTAGGCTCATTGATTTGGGAATTTTTAAAAAAAAAAAAAAAGAAAAGTTACCAAAAAATGAGGTGCGCACAGGCGTGTTATTATTATTTTTACATTTAATTTGATTGATTCATTCAGAAGCGGAAATTTTGTTTTAATACATTTACCTCCCAATTTGATAAAAACCATTGAACATTTTGGAAGGTTTTCAGAGTACAAAATTAATAATTCCAAATCAGTACTAATGTTCCTTAACAATACATTTACCTGGTTTTATACATTTTCATGCACGTATCTAGTTATGTTTTCCCTCCATCTCTTTTTGGATTGTTGCTGATGTTTTTATTTGTGGACTGTGAGTGCCTGAACGTTTCTGGACACACTTTGTTTTGGTCTTCAACACCCACTGTCTTAACGTATAGCAACAAGCTTCACCTTTTCCTTACTTTAAAGATTTTTCTTTTTTCAGTCCCACAACTAGAGGGATCCCTTCCCCCCCCTTCCCCCTCCATCTTGATTGAATTTGTAAAACTAGATCCAGTTTCCACAAAGTCACAGGTTACACAGGTTAACCTCTGCGTTATATAATGAAAAGTTGCAACTAGAAAGAGGGACGTCTGACTCTACCTGCAAGTGCAAACAAGATTTCTCAAATGTGAACCCTTTTACAATTTTACACTTGATTTTCTGCACAATTTTTTTTTCACTCTTCTGTGTCCCAAGCTATTTTTACTTTGGCTGTCAGTGTCTGTTAAATAAATTGCTGATATTTTTCTTGCACCATAAACCTAGTGTTACCTGAAGGGAAACTGGCTGCACTATACCAGGTTACAGATGTCTCGGAGTACAACAGCATGCAGGTAGGTCTGCACTTCAAATGCATCCACATGGTGTCATTTAAAATCCACTGTAGTGGTGTACAGAGCCAAAAACATGACTACTGTGTGCACCGTGCAAGCACTGACGGTATTTTACCATCTTAAAACAGAATCTTAAATTAGATCCAGCTACAGAAACCCATCCTCTCTCAAATATACTCACACACAGCGCAGGTACGAGGCTGGTCAGGTTGACGTGCGGAGGTGAGAACATGTGCAGCTGCTGCAGACAGGAAATGGCCCTGGCCTGAACCAGACAGTCCGGACCGGCCTGCATTATTCCACATCCAACTAGACAGCTGGAGCGGAGACTGGACACTGCTGCACCATCACCTAGCAAAAACAAGAAACATTCATCACTTACACACCCTTAAAAGCTGCTCTGCTTTTGTAACCATTCTCGTCGTACCCTGCAGGTCGGGGCCCAAGCAGGTGATGAGGCCATGTAGGCAGCGTCCCAGGCTGTAGTGCACCTCCGGGTGGGTGGGTGGAGTGGACAGCAGCAGCCGGAGCACCAGGGTAACGGATGGCACGGCGTGGGTTCTGTACAGACCGCCTGACAGGTCGATCATGAGAGAAAGACTGTGGAGAGACCAGGTCTGGACACCACAGAGATGTGAAGTATGATTAAGACAAGTTAGGAAAAGACCAAACATCTGGTCCAGTCTTCACTTCCTCAAAGGGTCGTTTGAGGCTGACCTTAAATGCTTTACATCTCAATAAGTAAAATGGAACACAAGGAATGCACATCAAGACTGAAAATTTTAATTCACTTAATCACCCCAATACTGTATCTATAAGAATTAATGGATGCCAAAAAAATGGATCTTTCTGCTCATTTCCAGCTTCATATTCTTAATCTTGGACTCTGTTGGAGTAAGTCTGAGTGACTCACAGTTCAAAATGATCCTTCTTTATCATACACTGATCCAGCAGCTGGGAAAAGCATTTGTGCTTAGAGCCAGAGCTCAGATTCAGACTTGAGTTTAGCTTGTTATTGTCTAATTTAAACATGGTTCATATTTTAGAAGTCAGACACTAAAAAAGGTCAAAAAGAGTAAAATAAAGAGAAAAAACCCCTGCTACATTCCCTCACCCCGTGGAGAGAAAGGACACACTACCTAGTGTCTTACTGGGTTGTTTTGCAGCCTACAAGTTGCCAGACTAGTAAGAATTCAGTGCGTTTATAGTTAGTCCTTCAGAGGTGAGTAAGTAGTAACGGCGTAGTCCAGTTAAACCTGAAGGCTCCTGTAACGTGTTTTGCTGCCACAAGAGGAAATAAATTAACAATGACTAAAAATTAACTCATAGAATTTCTGGTGTTTTAACTGTAAGAATATGTGATGAGACAATACGGCCAATGCAGTCAGAGAAAAGGATTCAGTAATGAACTAACTCACTACAGAAAATCAGTCAGCTAGATGACTATAGAAGTTAAAAAAGCAGATATTTTAAGTAATAATGATGTCGTGAGGGAAGGATAAGAAAAGCTTTAGCTAAATACTTCACTGTTTTCCCTCGGGACAGGGAACCTAACTCCACTGGTATGAAGACAGATGTTGAACTAAGCATGTACCTGAACCTCGGGTGAGGTGCTATCCTGGCTCAGGGTGAACAGGACTCCCAGACATGTGGACAAGTGTTGAGGTGAGCTGATTCCTCCAGTGTGGCGGTACAGCGCCCCGAGAGCCAGAGCATAGCCACTGCGAGACGCTGCGTCCCGAGCAGTCTTCAGCCTGAACACGGAATCAATCAACAATATTAAGTCTATTAGCATCAGATTATACAGAAGTTAACGGTTTTACTAGAATAATAAAAATCAATTGGTTTGTTGTTTTTTTGTCTACCTATTTAATCCACATATATTTTCAAATACTTCAGTTGCTTAAAGGGCTGCATACCTTTGTTGTAAAAGCTACACTGTTAAAAATACAAGTAATGGTACAGTATACCACACGTTTGTATTCAGGTAAGTTGGACAAGACTGTAATACAAACAGTTTCTGGATTTTTAATTACAGTGTTTTGGCCTGTCCATCTGTCCCATTTAGCAGCAATACAAATGACTGAAGTGAGAGGAACAGATGAGAAGCTTTATTAGATAAAAACAGATATAGACAAAGTTTACCTTTGGGGACATAATTTGCTGTTAAAAAAAAGATGTTAAATCTTGATATATAACAGCATATTTTATTGCAAAACTCATCACAAAATGTTTAAAAGTCATAATAATGAAGTTAAGTACAGCACAATATCAGATCATAGGGTCTCTGGTGATTCCCATCTCTAGCTGCTAGGTGGCTCTTCTCCCAGAGACGTCTGTCTGGTTTCTTTTATTGCACAATACAACACTGTACTCACCATCTCTTCACTCATGCACTCACACCACTGACAACACCTCCATTGTTAGTTTGAGTTTCTTTTTCTGTCTCTTTCATTTAAATAAATAACTTCTTAGTGAGCAAGTGTATGTGCATCCCCTTTGTTCTCATGGCTGTGTGGCCCACTTTGTGACAGTGAGTCTTTATTGCATCAGTCAACATCAGAGATCTGACAAGTTTATTTCTGCACTACAAAGTGCAACATATCAGGGTTACTATCTTTAACTTTTGACGATTTACAAAAGCTCAGAATGAAACATCTTTTATTTTATTTTCTGTCACTGTGTTTAACGCTATTTCTGAGGCATTTATATGGAAAATGTTCACCTTCATTTGTGCTTCTTTTGTGACCCTCAGGGCATTTTCAGCTCCCTCGGATTCTCTCAAGGGGTCACCACACTCACCCACTATTAAAACCATCTCTTTTTTAAAATGGAGAGACAGCCAATCAGAACGAAGTTAGCTTAAAAGGGGGACTAAGAGGATGAAGATAGTGGCTGTGCATTAGACCCAGGATAAGACAAATTAGGACTTCCATGAACTGACAGCAGTAAAATCCAAGCATGAAAAGGTGGAGTTGGAAATCAGCACAATAAGGTCCATTTTAGGGTGCTGTCGATGAAAAGCAGCTGCAGTTTTTCTAAGGTGACACACTCTAGCTCTGGATAGCAACACACTGCAACTGTCATCACTTTCTGTCTTGAACGTAGTGTGATATATCTGGTTCCAGCATCACTGTCAGAGCTATTTAAAGTTTGTTTTGAACTATTTCTGATTTATTATGTGCCCACTGTGTGCTTTAGTGTAATTTTTGATCACGACCTACTTTGTTTGTTGCTGTTGCTATTTTAGAGAGAAAATAGATCCACATACAGTGCATCTGGAAAGTATTCACAGCTCTTCACTTTTTCCACATTTTGTTGTTACAGCCTTATTCCAAAACTGATTACATTCATTCTTTCCCTCAAAATTCAACACACAACACCCCATAATGACAATGTGATGAAAGTTTATTTGAAATGTTTGCAAATTTATTAAAAATAAGAAAAAATAAATCAAGAAATCACATGTACGTAAGTATTCACAGCCTTTGCTCAATACTTTGTTGATGCACCTTTGGCAGCAATTACAGCCTCAAGTCTTCTTGAATATGTTGCCACAAGCTTGGCACACCTCTCTCTGGACAGTTTCACCCAGTCCTCTTTGCAGAACCTCTCAAGTTCCATCAGGTTGGATGGGCAGCGTCGGTGCACAGCCATTTCAGATCCCTGCAGAGATGTTCAATCAGATTCAGGTCTGGGCCCCAGCTGGGCCACTCAAGGACATTCACAGAGTTGACCTGAAGCCACTCCTTTGTTACCCCGGCTGTATGCTTAGGGTCGTTGTCCTGCTGAAGGATTAACAGTCGCCCCAGTCTGAGGTC
>VUQH01055321.1:0-12074 GCA_015106775.1 Etroplus canarensis | reverse complement strand
TGCAATAGGTTTAGACTGCTGGGGGGCCTCTTATGCTGGGTATTTCTACTCTATCTGCCTCTTTTCACTCCCCTTGCATTTATTTGTTACTGCTGCATGTCATTAAATGTTGTTTTCTCTCTCCCATAGCGTGTGCCTCTCTCTGCTCTCCTTTCTGTCTTCTCTGTTCCCTCACCCCCAACATGTCGAGGCAGATGGCTGCCCCTCCCTGAGCCTGGTTCTGCCGGAGGTTTCTTCCTGTTAAAAGGGAGTTTTTCCTTCCCACCGTTGCCAAGTGCTTGCTCATAGGGGATCATCGGATTGTTGGGGTTTTCCTTTTAACACTGTTTTATCCTTACCGTACAGTGTGAAGCGCCTCGAGGCGACTTTTGTTGTGAATTGGCGCTATATAAATAAAAGTGAATTGAATTGAATTGAAAAGTTGGTTCAGCCATTGCTGCTATATAGCACTGGAGCATGGTGGATTTGCTAGCGATGTGAGCCAATCATGTGATTGAAAAAGTATAAAGCAATGCTTGAATAAAAACTTTTCTCTTGCTAGAAAGTCTGCCAACATCAGAGTTGTATTGTTCAAACAAGACTAGGCATTGAGAAAAGATGATCAGGTGGTGATTATTCAACAGTGAAATGTTTGCTGCGAGATATTACCTCAAAACATTCAAGTTGTGAAAGTAAAAACAAACAAGCAAAAGAACTGGTGGAACAGCTCACAACTAATTTGGTTAATCGGCAATGAGTCATTGGCAGGTATAAAAAGAGAGCATCCCAGTGGCTGAGTGTTTAAAAAAAAACATGGGTAGGGGTCTGTCACACTCTAAAGTACTGTCTGGACAGATAGTTTAACAGTCAAAGAATAACACAAGAATGAGATTAATCTTTGAATTTGACACTTATTGTTAAAGCACAGAATTTTCCACACCCTAATGGTGATTCTGAATTGACCTTAGGTGTGAATGTGAACGTGAATGGTTGCCCATCTCTCTGTGTTGGCCCTGCGATGGACTGGTGACCTGTCCAGGGTGTACCCCGTATTTTGCCCTATGACAGCTGGGTTAAGGTCCAGTGCCCCCCACAAACCTGAATTCGAAAAAATGCATGGATGGTATTTATATATTGATATTGTAATATCATTACAATATCCATAGATCCCACATGTACAGTGTTACACATATCCCATTTCACTGGGCCTGCCATCACAGTAGTATTGCATCAGTTCCATATTCTCAGTACTTGTCCATGTATTTCTTGTTCCAGTAGCCCACTTTCTATCAGTATGTCCTGGTTCCCCAACATCTGACATAGACCTTTTTAACCTAGGCGATGTTGCACTGAGAGGTACAGACAAGTGGCTGGGATAGTGTACAGGAACATCTGTGCCTCATATGGATTAGAAGTTCCTAAGTCCCGATGAGAGACACCTCCAATGGTGGTTGAGAACAACAGGGCTTAGGTCCTGTGGGACTTCAAGTTCCAGACAGAAAAGCAGCTGCTGGCCAACTAACCAGACATAGTGGTGGTTGACATGGAACAGAAGACTCCAGTTGTAATAGATGTAGTAATAACAGCCAACAACAACATTAGGAGGAAGGAGGAGCATGAGACCATCAAGAAGTACAAGGGGCTGAAGGAACAACTGGAGTATCCATGGAAAGTAAAGTCAAAAGCAGCCCAAAGTGGTAGTAGGAGCATTAGGAGCTGTAACTTCAAAACTGGAAGAGTAGCTCCAGCAGAGTCCAGCTGCAACATCCTAGGAACAGCTAAGATACTGCGTGAAACTCCCAGGTCTCTGGTAGAGGACATTAGCTTGAGGTGCACACATACTACAAATTATCTGGAAGGTGCTTCATAACCGTCCCCAGATTGACAGGCAGCAATAGTTGCTTCTCTAAGTTCATCGTTTATCTTCCTGGGCATTGTGTTGACACACCTAAATGTTCAAGACCAGCAAACTGGCAAAAGCTTACTTTTATGGAGGTGGTCACACTTGCTGATGATCAATTAATTAAGTGCATTTGATTAGCAGCATCTGGCTGCTACTTACTCTCTTAATTCCTGTAAGCCCTAAAGGTGTGCTTAATTTTTCACAGGGTTGCATAGAGTACCTCTTAGTAGAGAGGTACCATTTGGCTTGTTACCGGGGCTTGGTTAAAAAGTCAGTTTGTGATCATCTTGTGTAGTTTCTGGTGAATTGCTGTACATGACATGATTAACTTGTATATCTGTGAAGCCATCATGTTGAACAATATACACGATTTTATTAAACAAAATGTGCGCTCATCTCTTTCCTTATTTCCTGAAGATAATGGCAAACTATTTTCTGCATGGACTGCAACAACATGGTTTCATAATGAACACATATGAGTGCTAAACTGGCCTTCCTGAAGTCAAGACTTTTTGCAAATGATCCATCTAAAGGCTGTTGCACCAAACATGAAAAAGTAGTCACCAAACTTGAACTATTTCAGTTAAAAATAGGATTAAATTATTTACAAATCATTGCAATATGTTTGTGTTCACATTTTACACAGCAGTATTTCTTTTTTGGAAACAGGGTTGTAACAACCTTAAGAGTAGAGCTAATGCACATTTTGTGAGAAGAGCAACATTAAAACTCAATTAGGTGCAGTTTTTGAGTTTGTCAAATAATTGTGTTTTGTTATTTTATTACAGTAAGGATTTATGGATCCTGCTGCCTACGATGGCAGAGTTTTACACTGCATTTTGTGTAGACAGGTGGAAGTCCAGCTTGCAACGACTGGTTATTTTTGCTCTTCGCCTGGTGAAATCTTCATACAGCTTCTCTGTCTTTCGTTGCTCTTTTTCTTCCTGACTTTCATCCTGTGGCTCCATGGAATTGATTTCTACCCGCCTGTCTGCTGCCTTTGTGAGCAACGCACAAGCTGGGGAGAGGGAAAAAGAGAGATGGAAGGCCCTATTTTTCCTTCAAGGAGGGTTTCACACTCCTCCCTCGAAGGAGGCTTTTCGTGCTCACCCCTTACAGTTTTTGGACAAGAATAGAGAGAATATGTGGGCACGAATGCATCAGGCTTGGTCTGGCTGGGTTAGCTGGAGGATGCTAAGGAGACGGGTAGCCTTCAACCCACAGAATCAATTCACCAGCAGAAAACTTCTTCACCGCACTAAATGATAACACACCTTGAGAGGCCTGGCCCCTGACATGGGAGAAAAATAACTGCATGAAAGAACTGTCGTGGGAGATATAAACACATTTCTGTAAGCCAGCCCAAAGTTGTTTCTATCATCTTGTGTAGGCATGCTTTACCTTTGGGTGCACCATTGTTTTTGTTCCGTGCTTTTGTTTTGTTAAGACAAAATTGTTTTGCTGATTCTGATGTAATGATTTTTTCTAGTTAGAGCTAGTACTGCTCATCTTTATTCTGTGTTTGTTATGTTCTTTTATCCTTTCTTAAGAAGTTATATTTCAGCTTCTGATGATGTGTCTCCAGCATATACTATGTGTCTATATGATATATAAGGATATGCATTAGTTCAGTAAGGTAAGTGGAAGGGCCATTCAAAATGTGGCCTTAACATCTATGGCAAATATATATTCAGAACACAATTCTCTGATACACCTTTTAAGGCAATTTCATCCTAACCCATTATACAATTTCGACACTTTATGATTTCAATTGTATTTACATATTTTTTGTTTGTTTCTTGAAAAAAAAAGCAAAAACTAGGAGTTTTTTTTTTAAATTCTACTTCCTGTACCCCTGGACTGTATTCTTCATGCCTGCTGTTTTTGGACTTCTCAGTTCAAGTACAGTTTGGCTCATATGTATCCATGCCTCAGCAATGGATGCAGTCCGTCAAAATGGTGATTGTCCAGCTTGATTTTCATTTTCAGTCACATGGTGGCTCACAAGTGGGATGTTTATTGAGGGAAGACTGCATTTTCAATGTTGTGAGTGCCAGCAAGCAATTGCATGTACCAGAGTTTGGGTTGTTTCTGCTGAATGGTATGCTTACAACTATATCAGGACTCAGGATGTTGTGATACAATGTTTAAGTTTCACTCACTCTAGTGGTTGTTGTCAGGCTTGGAAACTGGACTCTTTAATGGAAGACTGTGGGGTCCTAGCGAGAGATCCAATATAATTTGAGTCCGTTTGAAATCGAAGTCGGTGACTCCTTTCTGTGCAAGTTTGAGGTCTGTGGTGAAATCATAGAATGCAAGGTGTAAGTAGTCAGCACATGACTTCCACAGAGGAATTTAAATATAGCAACCATACAAGAAGCTTTCTAAACATGTAGAAAAGAAAAATACATTTAATGTCAGATCACTCAATTCAAAATCAGGCATGGGTTTGAGTTTTATTGGCCTGTTCCTGGAACTTCTTAATCGCTCTATGTATACGGGCTAGCAAAAATCAACAGACCCAGGTGTTGTTGTAGGTCCATTTGGTCCATAATCTGCACTTGTTGTGATAAACACATTGCCCCTTCTTGTTTATCACATGAAATACTGTTTTCAACAGGTTAATTTAGATTATGACATTCTCCTCAATAAAGCTTCCAGATGATCTCAAATGTTTCTAATGCAGAGTAGCCCCTCTTCATTTTGCTGTCCCAGACTAAAATGTCCCAAGATTCCCAAATATCCCATGAGCTCAGATAATTTGTCTTTAATTTAATTTAATTTTCTGCACCATGGCATTTCTGAAACATCAGTGTTATTTTTATGGCGAGATGATAAAATAAATTAAATATTTTTGTATTAAAAAAACAAGCAAAACAAAACGGCCTGCAGATAAAAGCAAGGTTAACCACCAAAATAAAAATTTGAAATATTTGTTAATCATTGCTTTAAAACATCCAAGCATCTCACAAATTCAAATTATGTCTATTAAGATAAAACTGGATCAGATCTTGACTACTGGCAAGTTAATCTTATACCACAGAGTGGAAACAAAAACCGCCTGTTGTCCCCTCTTTTTTATTTTTGATTACTGCATATTAATGTGAAATAATGTGAAACAGATTTACTCAATAAATTGTGTAAATCCATACTTTTACACATTTTGTGTTTGTTTTGTACTTTTATTTTGATAGCATTACATAAATTGGCCAACAAGCCCATGTTTCATGCCTATCAAATGATTACATTAATGTTTTTTTTAACGATAGGCCTATGGTTTAGGTTTAGAATTAGTTTGATTAATGGACTTACTTTGTGGAAGAATTCAGTCATGGCTGTGTATGTGTGTGGGTTGTTTGTGTGTACTCCTATTTTCCTTCATGTGTGACTTTAATTCTTGTGGGCGGGTAACTTCTATTAAATGTCAACCAGAAAGAGCTGACAGTGCAATCACATCTTTAAGGGCCTCACCTAGCAAGACATTTTAAAATATAAGGCTTTTAACTGAAGCTTACTGACACATCTGTACTTTGTCTTCACTCATCATTTTTTTGCGCACACACAAACATACAGGATTGTCTGAGTCCATCACTACTAATGTACAATGTGCTTTATTTTTGTGTGCTGCAGTTTCTTTTAATGTCATTTCTGCTGTATTGCATATTTTAACTTTGTGAGTGACAGAACTGGAAGGAAAAGGGAGTAGATGAATTGTATGGGAAGATGAATAATTACTATGTAGCTGAGGCCATCACAAGCCCTTCTTGCCCTCTACTTTATGACATTTACTAAAATCATGGTCTAGCTTTGCTAATGCATTTTCTGCTCAGGAATTTTTTTCATGCACACATTTTTCAGTGTGTATACAAACCAGAAAAATGGAACATCATGTATATATTATGCAATCAAATGCAGAGTATTTTTTCTTCTAATTAGGACAGTTGTTGAAACTTTGTTAGCGAGGTATTGACAAAACTATAAGGTAGGATGGATAATTACCAGTCTGTTGCAGCCACAGTCATATTTATATCAAATTCATATTAAAGGCTACATCATAATACCAAAATAAAAGAAAAACGTGTATTATTTCAGAATTCAGTGCTTAGTGTTCCATCAGAGTTAAAATAATTTTAATTAGTTTCACTCACCATTAGTTTGAGTCTGGTCATGCCTTCCAGCCACCCGCAGTGCTGGTGGAAAGGGGCTGTGATTCTTTTTCAAAGTCATTGTGATAGCCTAGATCTCTGGCCTTCTGCTTTGGTTTACAGCCAGGTTTGTGGTTTGACTTCCAGTCGACTTCAGCTCCAGATGTTCCCAGCAATATGTCTGATCTGTTTGTGTGTGTGTGTGTATGAGTATAACTGCATGGATATTGGCTGTGGATGTGACCATACTGTATGCAAATTTGTATGGGGATGCAATGTGAGTGATTCTGTTTTCATCTTTTGTTTCATTTTCACCTGTCAGTGGTCAGTCAAAGTAAAAAAAAGAATACGAAGCTGTTTGACAACATAACTGTTTATCTTATATTAATGATGAATAAAAACACATCCTTCTAATAAAACAGAAGAAAGCATCACTATTTAACTTTGGTACTTAAGGATCATGCAAGGACAAAGTCGTTAGAATTCAAGATTGACATACCATTAGTTGCACTTTTGATAAATAAACGTAATTATGATCAAAAAAATCCACAGCTGTTTTTTGTTCTACTAATATAATACCTCCTGCCTTTTCATCAGTGCCACTATCTCCAGACCATACACCATGGTAGACCTCACTACCATCTTGTAAACTTTTCCTTTCACTCGTGCTGCTACCCTCTCCTTCTGTCACAAAACATCCCTGACACTCATCTCCACCCGCTCCACCCTGCCTGCACGCTTATCTTCAGCTGTCCTGTGCCTCACTTGTGCACTGTCTGTTGCTTAGGATTGTTGATCCCAGGTATTTAAATTCGTCCTTCTTTACTACCTCTACTCCTTGCATCTTCACCATTCCACCTGCCTACTTCTCATTTATGCACAAGTACTCTATCTTGCTTCTACTGACTTTCATTCCTCTTCCCTCCAGTGCATACCTCCACCTCTCCAGGCTCTCTTACATGTCCTTCCTACTCTCACTACAGATCACAATGTCGTCTGCAAATGTCATAGTCCACAGAGACTCCTGCCTGACCTCATCTGTCAACCTGTCCATCACCATTGCAAACAAGAAGGAGCTCAGAGCTGATCCCTGATCCCTGATGTAATCCCACCCCCACCTTGAACCCATCTGTCACTCCTCCCGCACACCTCACCACTGTCCTCATACATGTCCTGCACCACCTTCACATACTTCTCTGCCACTCCTGACTTCCTCATACAATACCGCAGTTCCTTTCTCAGCACCCTATCATGTGCTTCCTCAAGATCCACAAAGACACAGTGCAACTCCTTCTAAGCTTCTCTATACTTCTCCATCAACACTCTCAAAGCAAACATTGAGTCTGTAGTACTTGGCATGAAGCTATACTGCTGCTTGCTGATCATCACCTCTCTTCTTAACCTACTTTCAACAACTCTTTCCCATATCTTCATGGTATGGCTCATCAGTTTGATTCCTGTAGTTACTGCAGGTCTACACATCACCCTTATTCTTGAAGAGTGGTACCAGTAAACTTCTACTCCATTCCTCAGGTCTCATTCTGGTTAAAAAGTCCACTGCCCTCTCTATATCTCCATAGGTATGTTATCTTGACCAACTGCCTTTCTACTCTTGATCCTCTTCATAGCTGCCCTCATTTCCTGCTTACTAATACTCTTCCCGATTCCCTATCTTTTCTCCAATTGTCATCTCTCTCTCATTTATCAGCTCCTCAAAGTACTCGTTCAATCTTCTCAGTGCACTTTTCACTCTTTAGTACATTTCCATCTCTATCCTTAATCACACAAACCTGCTGCACATCCTTTCCAGCTCTGTCTCTATTGTCTACACAGCTGATACAAGTTGTTCTTTCTATCCTTGGTGTCCAGCCTCTCATACAACTCACTATAAAGCCTTTGCCACTTCTTTCGTCTTTGCTGTGCGCCTAGGCTCCCAGTGTGTGTGTACCTTTTGGCTGCTCCCTTGTATTCTTGTATTATTTGGCAGAGGTTTTACTCTGTATGCTTTTCCTGATGCAACCCTCCACGGTAAGAGGGGCTTGTGTCCTCACCTGGAATCAAACAAGGGACCTTTCACTTGTAAGTTGGATGCGCAAACCACTATGCTACAGGGGGCAACTCCCGTGTACTTTCTTCATCTCCCTGACTATCCCACTTTTTCTTTACCAGCCTCTTCCATTGAATATTTTCCTGTACTTCCTTATTACAAAGCCAAGTCTCCTTGTTTCCTTTCCTTTGCCCAGAGGACACACCAAATGCTCTTTGCCACTTAATCCAACTTGCTCCAGAATTTGTCTTTTTCTTCTGACATCCAAATTGACACTGACAACACTCTGTGGCTGGGTTCTCTCAGGAAATAAGTTGAAAAGCCTTGGAACAAACATCAATATTTATATAAAATAGTTACCTATCAGAAGTACTAATATTATTTAAAACTAATGAAGTTTAGGGCACACCATCTATTATGAACCTGCAAAAGAAAAAGACAGACTCTCTGTTGTAGATTCAAGCCATTATGAGACATTTTAAGGAATATCATTTGTTGAGGATAAGCTTCCTTCTACATCCAAAATCTCATTGGCTTCTTGCCAGGAAAAGGGAATACTGGCTCCTCAGTTCATATACCTCAAGTGAATTTGAGGTATATGAACTAAATTTCTGCCTGTTTAATGCTAGCAGAGCCTTTTATTTATAAAGTACAATTATTTGTCTTTTAGAAGTTTTTGAGTAGCATTTGTCTGTGTGTGCACGCACAACTAGGCTTTCCATTTTTGAATACAGTAATTTTTCCCACTTTTTTTGCCTTTATTGAACCTCTAATGCTCTGTTTACCATGTCTGTTAAACAGAGCCACTTTCTGCAAAACAGAGCTGTCACATATGCTATGACCACTGGGACTAAAAACACCATACACCAACCAGCTTCAGGTTTTTTGACAAAGTTTTGTTGAATCTTTCACACAGTTTCAAGATACACTTTTGTGTCTGTGAACACAACTTTTCTTCAGTCAGTTCTCATCTACACTAATTTGTGTCCATGTAAATTAAATTACGTTTTTCCCCACTTTTAAAAGGCAAAACAGGTCTGCACTTTTTTGTTTTTCATTTGTAAATATATTATTAATTACAAATATGTGGCTTTGTAAAGTTTTGCCACTAAGTAAGACTTAGTTAGGTTTAGTCATTAAAAATGAGGTTTAGAAAAATACCATGGCTTAGGTTAAAATACAACGATTAGGATTTCTTTTCTTGGTTGCCATGGTGACACCTCTACTTTTGCAAGGAAAAAAAATGTACTGAGGACATGAAGTATACTTCTTATTGAAATATATTACTTTGACATCCATGTTCTGTGACAGTTCTTGTCTATGAACATGAAAAAAATACATTGCTCTTTCATGACTATTTCACAAACTTCTGTGAGACAGGGCTGAGGAGGACTATATAGTGATGTAGGAGAATAACTGATTGGACACAGGTCCTGCATAAAAAGGGGTTGAAAACAGAGCAAAGAACTATGACATGAGTCATATTATTTTTTGAAAACCTGTCTGATATTGTTTGGTGTACAAAAAAATGTTCATGACCACTGTAAGTCTTAAAAATCAAGAACTGAACATCTCTACTCACTGTATAATGCTATACATGGGTTTCTGGGGGTGTGGGTGGAAGGGTTGTTGATATCCAGATAGGACATAGACAGATAGTGGGATGAACCCTAGGGAAGAGTTGAAAAATTTGAATAGGCATAAGTATCTGTCTTAAACAATATTCCCTTTACAGGTTTACTCACGCCATGCTTGCAGTAATACGTTTTTGACTCCCATTGACTCTGAATTGCATTTCATTCAGTGCTCAGCAATCTACTTCCCTCTTCCGTTCTCTCTCTCTTTTTATTGCATCTCATCAGCAGCAGGGAAACAGCCCAGCTGCCACTGTGATGCCACTCACGGCCAATGCGCCCTGACAGATTCCAATTAAGTTGGAAAATGTAACGTATGAATATTAGAAAGTACTCTGGCACAAACATCATCCTCTTCTTTTGTTGCATTATGCAGCTTGTAGTCGGGGGTCTCCGCTGGTCTATGATTTCCATAAAGTTTATTTCTCCACTACCTCCCACTCTTTTCACTCTATCTGGTGCTTCCTCTCTTCCCTAAGGCTGTTTGTTAACAGTTGTAAATATGCCCGCCATGCACACATAAACTCTCATTTAAGGACCTCGATGTGGTTTTGTCAATCAGTGCATCTCTATCTGGCCTCCTGCTCATTCTAATAAACATTTATGGGTAGTGGAAAGAAGTAAATTAATATTTGTAATCGGGAGAATGTATCAATAAATGCAAATATGTATGCTATCTCATTAGTCTATGAATTGAGTTCTTTTAGCTAAATAGCTTTTTTGTCAGAGAGTAAGATCTGTTTAAACTGTTTGCATAACCATGTGTGTATGTTTGTGTATGTCTAATTGTTTGAGACCAAACTGGCAAACCCAATAATGCCAGCTCGTTGGTACTTACATTAACACATGGCTGTGTGAGATCGTTTCATATTATCAAACTTCCGTTGCCCCTGTGTTGAATGAGAGCATTCCTCTAAGCTGCCAGTTCCTGCAAGTGTGTGTGTGTATCACTGTTAGAGGCATGAGGCAGAGCCAGGGTCCTGTCGCTGGGCTGTAGACCATGTATGACCTCATCTCAACCTGGCAACCCACTTTGCCTCACATGGTGATAAGAGGAGTTGCCAGTCTTAGTGTTTGTCTGCCTACTGGGAATACATTTTTTCCCTTTAATTCAGTATGATGCATCTTAAACCCTGCTTTAAACATTGTAAGGTTTGGATAGCAAAGAAATGGGGCTCAATGGTAACACTTGTTTTTTTCTTTTTTGAGTCTTTGGAAGTGAAATTCTTAAAAATCTTATCTCATGCAGCTCATGAAATAGTCATGAAAAAGCAATGTATTTTTTGTGTTCATCGACACAAATTGTTACATGTTCTTGTGTCACAGAGCACAAACTTCAAAGTAATGTGTTTCAGTGAGAAGTATATTTCGCGTTATAAGTACAACTTTTTTCCTCCAAAAAGCTGCATCACCATGGCAGCCAAGAAAGGAAAGCTTAACTGTACTGTCTTTCCCTCCTCGCACTGTTCAGAAGAGGAATCGGCAGTCAGGTTCAACACCTTTCTTCCATTAAGACACTGAAGACCATCACTGTTTGTCCACAGGTTTAATAATGTAGAAAGGGTGACGCTGAAATAAAAATATAACAATTACTAGTGCAGAGTGTACATTTCCTATGCAAACTGTACTCACAGCACAAGATAGGCTGATAATATAGTATAGAGCGCTTTAGTCGCAACAGTAAGCATGACGACACTCCAAACATGCAGCTTTAACAACTTATCAAAGTTACAAAGCAAACTTCAAGGATGTTGCGAAATATGAGCACAGAATTAGAGGTTAAGTATCAAATAAACAATATACATACAAAAGATGCTACAGAAGAAAAAGTTACAGGGCAGAGGCATGTGGATAGATGGCAGTCATCAGGACCATGTGTAAACTTCCTTAAACTTCCTGTTTACTTCCCACTTCCTGTTATGTCTATATACACTGCCCGGCCAAAAAAAAAGTCGCCACCTGGATTTAAATAAGCAAATAGGTATGAGCCTCCTATTGGATAATTACTGCATGGACGATTATCTTTCAGCTGGCGAGAAGTTATTTAATCCCAACTGGTGCAATGAGTTGCTTCTCATTTCTTAAACAACCATGTCTCTGCATCAAGCAGAGAAAACATCTAAGGAGATTGCAGAAACTACTAAAATTGGGTTAAGAACTGTCCAACGCATTAAAAACTGGAAGGATAGTGGGGACCCATCGTCTTCGAGGAAGAAATGTGGCCGGAAAAAAATCCTGAATGATCGTGATCGGCGATCACTTAAACGTTTGGTGAAATCAAATCGAAGAAAAACAACAGTAGATAATAAATATGTATG
This sequence comes from Etroplus canarensis, assembly GCA_015106775.1. Lineage (NCBI taxonomy): Eukaryota > Metazoa > Chordata > Actinopteri > Cichliformes > Cichlidae > Etroplus > Etroplus canarensis. Next base: position 48 of record VUQH01055321.1, on the reverse strand, counting down.
TCACAATGCCATGTATTATAAATTGTTTTAAAGTATATCTGACCAAAT
>VUQH01055319.1:40077-52158 GCA_015106775.1 Etroplus canarensis | reverse complement strand
CCTGTGATTGCCCGTGTTCTGACCCGGCATTTGGGTGTTCAGGTGTTGTGGACGCCGGGACGGTGGTGTTCGTGTTCGTAAGTCGGAGGTTCGAGGACGACCAGACGCCGTTGTAGCTCCGTCCACGGACGAGACTAACTGGCGATCCGGCGGCGTTGTTTTTCATGATCGCTAACTGACGATCCAGCGGCGTTGCATGAACTGCCGGGCAACGTCCGGGAGCCAAAGTTTTTGGTTTCCGCGGGGAGTATTGTCGCGGGACTGATGCTGCGGATTAACGGTTTCTGCGAACTCCGATCTTGGCTTGCTGTGTGGACCGGGACTTCAGTCCTCGGCGTTGCCTGATGCCGGTGGCCGGGGAAGAGGACATCGCGGGCGGGGTGTTGTGTTGGGCCGGAGGTGGGCCCTGGCTGGCCGGCGCTACCCTTGTATGGGGCACCAGGTCCTGGGGGAACGCTATATCATTTCACTGTGTATTTATATGTAGTTGAAATGACAATAAAGTAATCTAATCTAATCTAATCTAATCTAATTTTAGGGTGTGCACACTTACGCAACTTCCTTATTCTACATTTTTTATTTTTCATATTTTCTCCCTAGCAGATTTGATTCTTTTTCAATTGAATTGTGCAGGTTACAGGTCATATTAAAGGCGGAAAAAGTTTGAAAATGATTTATGGTGGTCTAATTTTTTTTATATCATAGAAACCTGGTATTTTAACTGGGATGTATTCACTTTCTATATCCGCTGTAAATGTATTTCACTAATTTAACTCAGGGGTGTCAAACTCCCGGCTCGCGGGCCACTTCTGGCCCCACCCCTACTTCCGGTTGCCAATTTGATGTCAAAAATATCATGTAATTCAGCCTTTTAAAGGACCACATTACAATTATATAATGAAATTTGGACACATTGAATTATATAATTGCAATGTGGCACTTAATAGGCCCTGATTTAACCCATGTATTGCTGCCATCCTGCAGGTATGCCTACAGGGACCCGGTGTTGACTGACTCCTACGCCGTTCCAGCACTGTGCAGCGTCTACCTAACATTTGCTGGGGGTGTCCTGGTCATGCTGCTGTACTACGGTTTCTTACACCCTGCCACCGCCCACCTCCAGCCGAGTCCCGCCTCTTCCTGCTGCGCCCAGCTACTCTGGGGCCTCCCTCTCCCTCCGTCAGCCCCGCCCACAGCCCCTCCTACCCCGGCCCACATGGCCAAGTCACAGACAGAAGAGGATGTGGCCGAGACGTGTCTTCCCGTCTTCCAGGTGAGGTCTGCGCCTCCCACCTCCAAGCCCGAGGGCCCGCTTATAAAGATCGACATGCCCAGGAAGCGTTACCCAGCATGGGACGCCCACTACGTAGACAGGCGTCTGCGGAGGACTATAAACATCCTGCAGTACATAACGCCAGCCGCTGTGGGCATCCGCTACCGTGACGGACCCCTGCTTTATGAACTGTTGCAGTATGAGTCCTCACTCTGACACAAATACACACACACACTCACACACATACACAAGTACACATAAGCACATGTGCACCATAAAAAAAACATGTATGTATACATGGATGTTCAGATTTAGAGAAGAGTTAGAAACACATTCATGCACGGAAAGTCACACTTGTTGTAAGCACATGCACACACAAAAGCAATCGGTCACACTTTTTAGCGAGCACACACACGCACACGTTCACGCTCACATTCCTTGCGGGCACCTAAGACCTGCGAGTTCCGTGGCCATGACTCAACAAGCTGCTTTAGCGCGAGTCCATCTCCTCCTCTCTTAATCCTTCTGTCTCTCTACTTAACTCCTCTAATCGTCCTTCACTTGGTCTCATTTCTTTAATTTCACATGTGCACACTCCGCTGTGAAGAAAAACTTAAAAGTATGAAAAATAAGCGTAGTTTCTCAACAAAGTCCTTGACCACTGCAAGCCATTTATGTTGCACGCGTTCACGGGTTTCAGTAGAATAAAAAGATGTGACGCAAAGAAAGTCACTTTTAATAAAAGGAGTTTGTGAACATGTTGTCGTTAGTCTAGTCAAAAGGTAGTGTATATATTTTCTATGTACAGAAAAGGATGTTTTTTAATGTATCGTTAATTTGTTCTTGGACAAAGCTGTTGGACAAGGTTAATGAGGAGAGCGGCAGAGCATGATGGAAAAGATGGAGAGACAGGGGGCACTGGCATTTAATGCACACTCAAAGAAATTTAAAAAGAAAATCACTTAGCTTCGGTCACTTAAAAGAACAGTTTGGTTTAGTGTTTTCTTGTCAGCAGTAGAGAAACACGTTCATGCCTGTACAGTATAAACAGAACCCAGGCCTGGCATTGCTCAGGTTAACATAGAAAGTGAAAACAGGTAGAAACAGTTAATTTGGATACGTTTAAAGTGAAAGAATTCTCCCTAAATTACAACTAGCAGCATATCTTGGCTTGTTTAAAACGCACACTTGCAGGTATTTAAAAACAAGTTTCATGCTTTAATAATTGTTTTGTTGGTTCAAAAGCTAGCCCAGTCATGTACGGACTAGAATAAAAATGCATTCACTTGCTCCTCAGATCGTATAAATTGTGAAGTTGAGAAGTTGTTATTCCAATTTTGATGTGTTCATGCACTTATAACTCAAAATGTGGACATAAACAGTTGTTATATATTTATTAAAAGCTCAGAGTGTTAAATAACATTTGCTAGCTGTTTAGAGTAGGGCAAAATATATAGCTTTACCTGACTCAACAGGGTTACTGCTTATGAATAGCTAATTTAGGTCACTATGTGTGGAGCAATTGCTACAAGTTGGATCCATGTTATAAATTCAATCCTAGCCCAAAAAGAAAGAATATTCACTCACCAGCCACTTTTTTAGGTATGCCTGTTCAATGTTTGTTAATGGAAATATCTAATTGACCAATCACATGGCAGCAATTCAGTGTACCTAGACAGCAAACATGGTCAAGAAGACCTGCTGAAGTTTAAACTGAACATCAGAATAGGGAAGAAAGGTAACTTTGAATAACTGTTTACTTTGAAGGCAACAATAGCTCAATAACCACCACTTATATCCAAGATATGCAGAAGAGCATACCATTGTTCTGGGCTACACCATACCAGATGCTACTCCTATCTGCAAAAAGAAGGAAACAGTTTGCACAGGCTCACCAAAATTGGACAATAGAAGATTGGAAAAATGTTGCCTAGCCTAATGAATCTTGATTTCTGTAGCAGCCTTCAGATGATAGGGTCAGAATTTTGTGTAAACAACAGGAAAGCATGGTCTTGCATCAACGTTCAGGCTGCTGGTGGTGTAATGGTGTGGGGGATTTGGATGTAAGGACTTTGGGCCCCTCAGTACCAATTGAGCCTCAAATAAACATCACAGCTTACCTGACTATTGTTGCTGATCATGTCCATCCCTTTATGAGCACAGTGTACCCATCTTCTGATGGCTGCTTCCAGCAGGACAGTGTGCCATGTCACAAAACTCAGATCATCTCAAACTAGTTTCTTGAACAAGACAATGAGTTCACTGTATTCAGATGACCTCCGCAGTCACCAGATGTCAACTGAAGAGAGCACCTTTAACAAGCCGAGGACTCCTAAACTATCAATTTCCATATTAGTAGAGCAACTCTTAGACCTAGGTGACGTTTCAGTATGTATGGATATATCATTACCATATTATTATTACTCATCTGGAATACAGGAAAGGACATAAAGTGTGTAATGCCAACTGAGGAGCTGCCAACTCTCCATCATTTCCTTTCATGCTAACAGGGGCTGTGAGAGGTCAGATTTTCTGAAACCGTCATTCAAACTGGGTCAGTTTACTATACTAGACGACAACAAAAATATGCGGACCCTCTAAATTATTTAAAGAAAGAGCTTATTCAGGATTAATTGTTTTTTATCAAACTCTACTACACTTTTTGTGTCTGATGTCTTAATCATGTTGGTCCCACACTAACAGGGTGCTGCCACTGAAGCTGACATAAAACAGTTTTGGACTTTAATCATCACAACCCTCCCGATGACTTGGCTTCTCTTGTATCGCGTCCAATATCAACTCCTCCAAAGCCACCCACGTCTGAGCTGTGATGCATGGCTCATTATTTATTTATTTTTTGGTTTATTTACCCCTGTAATCCAAGCTGTTACATTGGCAGGCGAAAACACATGAGCCGAGATATCGGTCATCGACATGTCGGCAGGAGCGTTGCAACTCTAAAAATCACACACCGTCTGGGGGTTTTTCCCCACCAGTAATGCTTTGAGCTGAGTTTCACCTGCTTTCTTCAACTGCTGCCTTCTGTGAGGGTCGGGTATAGAGAGAAGGTTAAAAAAGGGGCACCTTAATAACTTTTGTCACTTAGCTTTTCCTCACGTGTCAAATTGTAGAAAACCATCTTTCTAAGGGCATTGATGTACCCTGATGGATTTAAACCAATAATCAAGCAAAAAATTTCCCATTTCCAGTCACTCAAGCATGAGGAGCTTTTGAATGACTGGTGAAACTAAAGCATTTTAGATGTCACAAATTGAAATTGGTTTATAGAAACTCATTATAATTAGAAGGATTGTTGCAAAGCAAAGCAAACAATTCCACTATTGTTATTCTCATTTGAAAACCTTAACATTATTATTATTCTTCCTCCGAGCATATCTCCCCACACAGTTTGTTGTAGAGACACGGTTAGTCCACTGAATCGACCAACTTGACAGTGCGTCGATAGATATTATTTTTCTTGGGTGTGCATTTTAACAGTTTTGTGTTAAGAAAACGTCACTAAAAGGACATCAGATCATCAAAGGACAGTTCAAACCAGATCTGTCCTTTGACCTCTCTTTTCATCTCTTCTGAGTATATCTCTCGAGCAAGCCACGGACCAAGTCCAGCAGTAGCAACAATCCCACCGTGGTTTCTCCAGAAATTGCGTTGTCTAGTTGCAAATTCTTCGGAACTTTTTCAGCTTCCAGGAGTTGGACACGTTGGGGACATCTATTCGTCCACCTCCTACCACTTATATGGGTCTAAGTCACAGCATCAGTGGTCTAAGCAGAGCTGCCCAGACTTCCCTTTCTCTGACCCCTGCTTCCAGCTCTTCCAGGCGAGAAACTTAATCTCTCCAGCTTGTCTTGGGTCTACACTGGGGTCTCCTCTCAGTAACCTCATCTTGGAGGCATCCAGCAGGCATGTAGTCAGATGCCTGCACCAACTTAGCTAACGTCTTTCAATGCTGAGAAGAAGCAGCTCTACCCTGAGTCCCTTAGCGATGACTGAGCTCTGCCTCTATCTCTAAAGGTGAGCCCAAACATCCTCTTGAGGAATTTTATTTTTGACAATTGTATCCATGATGTTATTCTTTCAGCCAGTACGCACAGCTTTTTCCCATTGGTAAGGGTAGGAATGTAGATCGACCAGTAACTTGACAGCTTCGCCTTCACTGCAGTCATTGTGCCAATCTGTCTGTCGATCGCCGTGCCACTCTCTCACCTCTCGTGAACAAAACCCCGAGACACTTGAACTCTCACAAACAGGAGTGGGCAATCCACCCTCTTCTGGCTCAGAAACATGGCTTCGGACTTAGAGATGCCAGCTGTCATCCCTGCTACTACTACGCCCCAGTGAAAGCCTGAGAGGCAAAATAGTCTGCATCATACACAAACAACGAAGATCTAATGCCAAGACTGCTGAACCCAACATCCTCTGCCTCTTGGCTGGGCCCAGAATTTTAATCTGTAAAAGCTAGGAACAGAATTGTGCAGTTGGAGCAATAATCCCCCCCACACACTGTTTAAACTTAAGAATTTTTAAGGATTGGAAGGCACACATCTGAAAAATACTTTTTCTTTTCTGCTATCCTATCCTGTAAGTCTCCTTACAACCCTAAAGACTTATCGTGCAGACCTTCGTGGTAATTCTAATCTCTGGGTTGGGAAAATTGCCAAGTTATTCGAAGAACATCAACCAGGTTACCAGCGACCTGCTTAAGGGTAAGGGGGTAGGGTCGCACCTACCCCTTTATAGGGAGTTTTAACCTAGTTGGTATACCCAAAGGGAAATTTTATCACAGACACCAGATTGTCCGTGATATAGTAACTCATCTGGCTCACAACCCATCAAAATTCACAGGTTACTATAATGTGTGAAGTACAAAAAGAAAAGTGTTCTCGCTATTGAGAAGTCAAAGGAGACTCACAGTCATATCCAGGACAAAGGGCCTAGTGCTTAAGACGTTATTATGCCATAAATAAACCTAATGACAGCATTATGTATAGATGGCAGAGAGGCAGCCGCAAACACTTGTTTTATGAACATTATAATCTAGACCCATACACATAGGAGTAGCGATTCTTGTGAAAATAAAAAGGGCCTTTAAAATGACAAATGTGAGCTTGACCTTGAACACAATTTAAGTGAAGACCCATTAGGTGATCACTGCGTTGAAGTTTCACTAAAATCTGACCTATACTCCAGGAGGAGTAGCGATTCTTGTGAACTGTGGGCGCCTCACCACAATATAAGCTCACTGGTGCTTTGGATGAGCTAAAACTCTAACTCTAACAATACACTTGTTTAGCATGGGGCTAAAAAGCAGCCCAAACACTAACCCTACCATTAAGTGGTTCGGTGGAGATCTGGTGAGATAAGAGGTCAAGGACAACATAATCACTAATAAATGTAATGATTGCAAATGGTTATAATTATCACAAGAGAGACTAATAGAAATGCTGAAGTGTCCCTTTAAGTGACAGAAATTATAGGTGGGCTTACATTATTTTTCTGTGGTGCTAGCTGATTAATTTAAAAAAAAAAAAAGGACAAACCAGTCCATTCGCTGCAAACTGGCGAGCAGAAGCAGTAGGTGCGAACGCGCAACAGAAGCAGCAGCATCAGTGTTCATATGGTGCAACACTCTCAAGCTTCAGAGTCAATTGGCTGCTAATCCCACTTCATATGGTGCAAATATGAAACACACATGTACTTATGGTGCAATAAGGGCAGATTGTCTCTTTGAATTCTATGGTGCAACTTGAGTACTGCCTTCAGTTAGAAGCCAAGGCTGTGCCAAAGGCTCCGTCCAAATGGACAACTGCTCTTCCTGTCCTGCAGAAGCTATGCAAGTCTCCAACACGGGGAGATGTGCTTAGTGTACACACACACACCTACACACACACACACACACACACACACAGGGTTTTCCTCTGAAGCAAGGGGAGACGCACAATGAAAAGCAGTGTAACAACATGGGATGCATCCCTACCTCACCGCTTGAACACACACACGAACACACTTCACACAACAATATCCAATACTCCCTTACCCCTTTATAATTTGGGAACAATATTCATATGGTGCTATTGAGTAAAGCTAGATGGTTTTTGTATAGTTACAGTGAAGAAATAGCCAAATATGTGTATAAAACGTGAGCGCTTCACATTCAGATTGATTGAAGAGTCCAATTTCCTCATGTTGAGAGTGTACTAAAAACAGCAACACCTTCCGTCTCTGTGAAACACATCAAAGCAACAATGCCTTATCCGCTTGAGTGAAGTGGAGGTGGTTACTTTTTTCCTGTCTTTCCCTCTCTCTCTCTCTTTTTTTTTAAAGATATGAGTCATAGGAGGGTGGTGCTACTTTTTCAGTACACTCTGGTGTGGACAGAAATCAAGGGAAAACAGCATACTGTGTTAGCATGTTGTCCTGTAAACCGAATATGTGCCATTTAGAGAACACAGTCAGGCATTTTTCAGTTTCACAGAAAAAAAAATTCTCACATGAATGTTCCAGACTTGAGCGCAAATATGAAAGTCCAGCGCAGAGGCTTAAATGTTTAAAGAGGTTGCTAAACGAAGTTTATTTCGAGCTTCAGAGCAGCTGTGCCACTCGCTTATCCCCAGCATTGACCGCTGACCTTTTGATCCCTATCCACGGCTCTTGGCACCCGGAGCTCCAGCCAATCAGAAATCAGGTTTATCACAGCCAGATCAGGTTAGAAGCAACCAAATAATACAATTCTTTCTTTATATGGAACTATTCATGGGCAGCGTTCAGACTCGGCGCTCGTGCTCAAAGTCCAGGTATCATACCACAGTCTCAGTCACCCAGAATTCATCCACGCTGAGTCTGCGGTTGAGTCTGCGCGCGCCGAATGAAAAGTTTCTTCCTTCATCGAGAAAACCAGAGCCTTAGCCACGCCCACACTGTAAGAAAATTCAAATCTAGTTGGTGTTATGTCACTGTTGTATGGCTACACATTCACAGCTATGCAAGGTTATGAGCAAGAAGGTTCTGGGCTTAGATAACCTTTACAAAAATACCACATCACTGTTCTCACATATTGCTTGGTTTTATATACATTTTAGCCTTTTTTTTCTTAGTGAGGAAAGAACAAACCATGAAGTGTTAATGTGCAGCAATGCAAATATGTGATGTGCCATTTGTTTACAGTTTTTAAACTTTCGGTGATTATTTTTATGGACTTGTTTTAAAATTTTCTCTATCAGGATTGTCTTTTGATGGTTCAAAAAAAAAAAAAAAAAGGTTGGGAGGGGAAAACCGTACCTTGGGAATAACTGGGATGAATGCCGCCTCCTGACTGAGGAATGTGAATCTTTTTGTGACTATTAAAAGTTTGTTTTTTTTCTTTGGATAAAACTCATAAATGTTCCACTATCAGGGTCTACAAAGCATATGAGGCCTGTGGTAAGGCTGTGTGTGTGTGTATGTCTGAGCACAAGGTATCATACTTTATCATGAATGCTTCATATGCTTTTATTTTATTTTATTTAGCCAAAGTTTTACTTGCTTAGTCCAGAGCTGTGAAAGTATGTTTATGGTTTTAAGGCTAGGTGTTCAGTTGATCTCAGACCAGTTTTTTAATCAGATCTGAGTCCAGTGACAATTCAAATCCTTTCCTAGTGGAACTAGGTAGTTTTGGCACAAATACTCAGATTCAATCAAAGAAAATGATTGGAAAGGATTTCAGTGGTTTGACTCAGGTTTGGAAACTATAAGCACAGGGCAGGGTAAACTAAACCTTAACTTGGATGTACCTATAAGATGTACCATGAGCTTTTATTTTGTCGGGGTCATGCTTTTCTACTGTGTTCTTCAGCTTGGAAAAAAAAGTAGCTCTAGCGACTTTGATGTGCAAAAGTAGCTTTTATTTTCTCGTGGTTGGCATTTTGATTGTAAATACCTTTTTCTGGTAATCCTCCTCAGTTGGATCTATGTTCCATGGGTTTGCTTAGATGGCTCTTTGAAATGTACTGATAGTAAATGTTCTAAATATCCAGAATGTAAAATGAGAGAAGAAAAAGTCAGCTCGACTGGAAACTGTGTTTTCGTAGGAATCTGTGCCATCGTGTTGTCTTGAGTATAAGCACACTGATATTAGATCTGTAGGTGGGATGAAGTTTTTAGAGGTGATTTCCCAGACAGCCATGCTCTGTTTTACTCATTTTTAAAGTCAAAATTAGAATTTAAAAAACGAATAATTTAGTTAGCTCTTGTGTCCCAACTAAAGATTTTTGACTGTCTCTGCAAAAGAAACCTGCTCCATTAGCATTGGTTTATAATACAACAATAATTTGTTAGACTTTAGGATTTTATCATATATGAAGGAGTATTAGGGCCACATTAGATAAGCATATGTAAGGATTTGGTTTTATGTTTTGCATTTTGAGAATAAAGACGAAACTTTGTAAAAACAGTTGAAATGTCGAAAATACAATCGTCATTTCAATTGCTGCCATTAGTGCATCGCTACTGAACTCGCTACAAAATGCCATGTGCACGAGTTAATAAAATCACGTTAGTAACCAGAATATCAGTGATGTAGTAGTTGATCTGGCTCACAATTCACAGGTTATTGTAATATGTAAAGTACAGAAAGATAGTGTTAAGTTTTGTTGTCACTGGTTGGCTGTACAAAATTACTCCACTAAAGGTATATCCCTGAAAAGCCTTGAATACTTCAGGAACGCTAACATGACCCAACCCCACTTGACATGATGTGAGGCTAGATGCCACTGTAAGTTTGTTTTTTCCTATTTTTTTAATGCAGATTGAATGATGACGAACCGATGTATACACCATCAAAGTTGATTCCGTAATACCCCAGAACATTTTTTTACCGATTTCGTCCAACAGCAGACAGCAATGGCAGCGGAGATGATTTGGTATCACCATAAAAATATATGATCCCAAGATCAATTTGGGATTTGTTTCGAGCGGATAGGACAAGTAGTTCCTGAGATATGGCTGAAAATGTCAAAAAAAAAAAAAAAAAAATTGAGAAAACGCCACCTGGTGGCCAATTCTTTTTCAAATGTCTGAAATCTAATGACTTCCACATCTCATGGAGGTCTATCACTGTGCCAAAATTGAGAAATCCCACAGCAAATAGTTTTTGCTTTGCATAAAGGATTTGTGGCAGCGGCATGGTATCATGAAAATTTACAATCTCATGATCTATGTGGTTTTTGTTTTGTGTTTATCTGATGAATAGTCACAGATAAATGGCTAAAGAGCTGCTTTTTTTTTTTCCCTCAACAATTTCAGCCAAAATTAGAATTCTTGCATCTAACAGTTATTGTGCTATCCCAACGACACAAAGGATTAGTCCTTTTAGGCCAGATGATCTGAAAAGCAATTATTTCTATTTTAGCACATAAACAGAGTGTGGTAATAAGTGTTAGCACTCTGAAGAGATTGTGCAAAAAGACTGGCTCTCGATGTATCCACCATCAAAGTTGTTTTGACTTTTTATTGTTTATTCTCAAAATAAACAATAAAAACAAAATTATTTTTAAAAACTCCTTATGAAATTTTTCTTATGTGGCCCAAATGTTCCATCGTATGTTACCACAATGGATTGAGGAAATTGTAAGTTAAATTAAAAGAGTTCAGTTAAAAGAGTACAGTGCCGGCGAGGGTGGCTACGTTCGGAGCGAAAACATAACATTTCTGAGATTTAATTAAGAAAGTAACAAAAATGTGTGTATTTTCCGTGAATCTAAACTCAGAAAGGTGCTGTGGAAAAGTCATAGAACTTAAAGTCAAAACTAGAAGCACTCAGAGAGCGCAAACCTCCACTCAGGCCGGGTTTGCTTTATTTTGCAATGGTTGAAAAAAGAATGAAAACAAAACCTGCAAAAAGTAATGGTTTGTTACTTGTACCACACCTCATTACTTAGAAAACAATCTTAAAAATGTATTCAGAATTTTTTATTACACATGGTCTAACAAAAATATTGGCAGATGTAATTATGCGAAAGTTGGATTAACAACTCATTAGCAAGTCATTGACGTGTAACTTTAATCTTGATTTCTGAGTTCATACTTTATAAACCAAGATTGTTCAGGTTTGTTTCTCATGAAAATGAACATATTTGAATTCAAACTGAGCATATTTTTTCTTAAATTTACCTTTTAAATCTTAGTTTTCTATCAAAATTTTAGCCCAGTTTTGTTTGTTTGCTTTGTTTGCTGTTGTATTATAGTTATTTTACAAAATGTCAGCTTTAAACTTGCACATTTCAGCGGTAAAACATTTGTTTCCAGTGATGATTTTGTTTAACATAAAAGATTAGGTAACGCTAGCTAGTTATGTCCAAGAAGTTGCTTACCTAAAAAAAAAAAAAATGTTTGCACATTTGGTTTTGCATGTATTAAATAACAAAAATATAGAACGTATTAATTTTCAATTATTACTTTAATGGCTTACACATTTGCCTTATAAGCAAAAGGTCTCTGGTTCAATTCCAAGTGGGGACACAAGCCTTTCTCACCTTGGAGGGTTGCATCAGGAAGGGCATCCTGTATTTAAAAAAAAAAAAACAAAACCCTCTGCCACATTACTGATGTGGATTAATCAGCTGTGGTGACCCCTTGGGGAAAATACAAAGAAGCAGTCAAATTTAATCTGTAAACCTGGCTACCTGTTCATCTCAGCTTAGGGCAAAGCTAACAAATGCCACCAAAGCCATGTAGCCAAGGTGATCATGATAACATGTGCTCATATACACCGTCAGACGTAACATTATGACCACCTGCCCAATATCATGGGT
>VUQH01055319.1:15648-40057 GCA_015106775.1 Etroplus canarensis | reverse complement strand
CCCCCCCCCTTTTTTGTCCCCCCCCCCCCCCCCCCCGGTTTACCACTGTTTCTTCCTCGGACTACTTTTGATAGGTACTGACCACTGCAGACCAGTAACACCCCACAAGAGCTGCAGTTTTGGAGATGCTCTGACCCAGTTGCAAGCCATCACAATTTGCGCCTTTTCAAACTCGCTCAAATCCATGCTTGCCCATTTTTCCTGCTTCTAACACGTCAACTTTAAGGACAAATTGTTCACTTGTTGCTTAACAGGTGGCATGACGAAGAAATATTCAGTGTTACTTCACCTGTCGGTGGTCATCATGTTATGCCTGATTGGTGTATTTGATAAAGAGGGTATTTTGGACTAACCTAGCTAAGGGTAGCTGCAAACCAGTACACAGTTGAAAACATTCTCATACTATATTTCATATATGAGTGTGGCTGTCTGGTTAACATCTCCTGACTTCGCTGTAGAAATTCAAGCCGCTAGGTGTTCAAACCGTTCCTGCGTCAGCTCGCGAAAGACACCATCCGGGGGTTCCCCAGTTCACACCAAATATTTCTGACCAACCATAAATGAAATGGGAGAGAAATGAGAAGCCACATTGTGTACCTCCGGTTTGTCTGTGTATTGTGCGTCTAAGATAGTATTAAAAGCATTATGGAGAAGAGTTGAATGATATTTTCAGTGGCTCTAGGCGGCCACCATTAGGAAATGTGTTATTTTTGTTACAATACCTCCTGAAAATAAAGTCTATTTATCTGTGAAGAGACAAAGATTTACAATAATACAGATGAATACATAGAAATTATGACAGATTTTAAATGACGTGAAAGAAATATAAATGAAAATATGTACAGTTCATTTGGTTTTCAACACAAAACAAATGTATATGCGTCAGTATTGAGTTTGATTTTATATATTTACCATTTTATTACATTGTAATGTTGTGACTGCGATGGAGAAAAAAAAATATAAAGGAATATAAATTAATTTTTCCAAATGTGTGTCGCTCTTTCTTTCCTATCCCAACTGGCGTAAGGGGTTTTGACACTCCTTTGAATCACTGCACAAAAAGTCAGCTTTTCAATTGTTTTTTTTTTTTTTTTTAATTTAAAAGCTCATTTAACCACACAATTTGCATAGTACCAATTTCTTTTACAAAACAGTAACTGTGGAGGATCAAGCCTTAATAAGAGTGCAAAGACGCAGCGTATACATGTAGCATTCAAACACAAACTGAAACCCAGCCTGTTGTGTTGCTTTTCCCACCACACCACACCAGTGGCCTGAATTTGACTCGCTTAGTGCGCAATATGCCCGTACCGTTACATAAAGCCACGAGGAGTAAGTATAAACGCTATATGCTGACTTTCGGCCCTGAAATGTTATGCTTTGACAGTTTAACACACACTATATAAATGGTTGAAGAAGCATGCAAACAACACCGAATTGAAGTGCACATTTTTTTTTAATATTTTGCAATGTAGCTACTATCAACAGATCACTTAAAAAGTCAAAACTAAAAACATGTAAGTCGATTTGTAATGAACAGAAAAAAAAACCTCTGATATTGCAGCTCAGCCAGCTCGTGAGCAATCGTAATTCACAGGTTACTGTAATGTGTGAAGTACAGAAAGAAAGTGATAAGTTTTCTTGTCACTGGTTGGCTGTATTGCACAAACTAATGTCCACTAAGCAAACAGTCACAGTCACAGGACAAGGGCCCTAAGCTAGTTTAAAACATTATTACCCCATAAGAGAGACAGAGACACAAGCCCAGCCTCGGGGGTCGCTAGCCAATGTACTCCTAATGTCAGTCCCAAGCCTGGATAAATGGGAGGGTTGTATCACGAAGGATATCCGATGTGAAACTCTGCACCCCATGGGAAAAAAAGGGAGAAGTCAAAAGTACCTTTGCAGTCCAAGCCAATGCCCTTTTAGGAGTAGCGATTCTTGTGAAAATGGAAAAAGTGCCCATTAACTGACAAGCATGACCTTGAGCACAATTTGGGTGAAGACCCAATAGGTGATCATTGCAAGTTCTCAAAAACTTGACCAATATTCTAGGCAGAGTAGCGATTCTTGTGAAATGTGTACAGATGGATGCCTTGCCATCGCATTAGCTTGTCGGGCTTTTGGCCAATGACTGACACGCACTGATAACTGTGGGCACAGGCTCATAGCAAATGTTACAAAACAAGAAGGAAGCTCTTAGAAACCATTGTTCATGTTAAATAATGCTGTGAGTAATAACACTTTAAATAAAAGCATTATTAGGCAGCAGGATTTAACGGCAGGACAGTTTGCCTCTCACTGAGGCTTTTTGACCAGCACAAGAGTAACATACCTGAAAAATATTTACATGGATATGTTCATTTTTGGTTTTGGTGTTTTTGTTGAATTTGCTAGTACAGGACGGTTACAGAACACGCTTGAGCAGTGACAGTTTGCGATCCCTGCCCTGTCTAAATGCCCTGAGCAGAACGCCAGACCAGTGGCTGCTCGCCCTGCAAGGATCAGTGTGAAGCTAAGCCTGCTACTGTTACAAATAACAATTTTACTGCTTTAATTTTGTGATGCAAATCCCTCTGTAAAAAGTGCTGATTATCTCATTGTGCATGTGATAAACAGTCTTTGGTATCACTGATATACAGAAGCACAGATGGACTTCTGACACACCTTCACTTAAAGTGAACAATTTGCATAGAAAGCCACTGGAGGTAATTAAATATAACAACTATAAACTGATACAATTTATCAAATCAGGTTTCAAACTCCAGTTTTGGAAAAGCCAAAAAATATTTAACTAAAAGGCAAAAGCTTTAAAGCATTTTTTCAGCTAACCCCAGACTTGGGTAACAGTGTAACAAATAAAACAAGCAATGCATAAAAAATCTGAAGGTTTAAACAAAAAAACGTGTCGATCTTAAATAAGCTTCTGGCTCCCTCTGCTGACAAAAATGTAACATTACACATACAAAATATCTTAAAATTCCTACATAAAGAAAGAAAAACACAGAAGTAATCTCTTAAATCAGTAGTTTCTGTTTCTTCTACAAAAATAATATCAATTTCAATGTTATCGTCTCTAAAGATTTCTTCAATATTTCCTCACAGCAAAAAAAAGAAAACTACTGGCTTCCCGTTAGCATGTTCAAGTCCAAGGATTTTTAACAGCAGTAGCATTGTAGAGACTCACTAACAACAATAGTATACAACATTACCAACAACTGTTTTTATATGAGTGCACAACTGCACAGAAAGTGGCCTGTAGTCTGACGCAAGTTCCACATACCCGGGATATCTTATCTGGCTTCACTTAACCTAATATTGGTGATCAGAATAAGCGGCCCCACAAAAGGCAGTTATGAACCCGATAAGTCAACCCAGGGTTTATCAATCCAACTACAAGCATGTTCACACGAAAGGGGTGGCGTTGGCAGCATCTGACCAATCAGAAGCATGGACAAGTCTACTGACAGAAGAGCAGCTGATTTTACAAAGGATGAAATATAATAATAGGAAAAATATGAAGCAGTTAAACACAGACAGGCTGAAATTAACCCAGGTGCTACAGATGATACAGTGGTATGAGTGCCTGCAGTGGGTAAAGCTCTGTACAGTAGTTCAGTACTAAAAGTTTTGTGTGAATGTGTGAGAGATTTAATGAAGTTCAGCCTACTCAGCAAAAATGCTGACTGTGAGAGTATCACAGCTATGTCATCAAGACAAAGGAGAATCTGACAGATTACAGCTGTTACTCCATTAAATTCATATTTGGCCATGTGTACCATCATAGTGCAGAAAACCTGGCGTTAAACCCTGACGTTACCTGGATAAGTGCAAATTTGGCTTTGGATAACACAACCAGGAAACATTTTTTCTTACATGGGTTCACTAAACGTACCCTTGGTAATCAGGCTAAAGGGTAAATTACAGTACTGCGTTTGTGTCCGTTTGCAAAGGTATTTGCCTACACAGAGTCAGTGCAAAGGTATATACAACCCCAGCAGACGTGCTTGCATGCAGTCCTCAAAAAAAAAAACAAAAAAAAACAGCACCTAGCTTGAAATGAATGACGCTGTGCGTAGGTCGAATGGTGACTGGTGGGCCAAAACATTAAAGTGGGCAACAGCGAAGTTCACGATGTAAAGTGAGAAGCACAAAAAATATTAAAGATCAAACAACCTTAGTTTCACTTCGCTCTCTGATCCACAGCAACAAGCAAAAGGAGCATATCAATTGTTGGTGACACTGCCCCCTAGTGACAGTAAACAGCTACAACATGTAGACAACAGTCTGCCAGGCTGTGCGTAGGCTGTCTGTAGGACCAACGCAGTACTGTAAATGAGCCGTAAGAAACCACACAAAGGAGATTCTCTGCTGTGTCCCAGTCTAGCTGTGAGTGCTTTTTACATAAGGTGGGAGGAGTTGGCAACCGTATGACCAGTCACCAACATGGACAGGTCTACTGAGAGCAGCGTGGCAGATTTCATAAAGAAAAATAAAATAAAAATAATACCAGAAAAATAAGCAGAGAGTAACCACAGTACAGGCTAAACAGCCAAAGCAGCAGCGTGTGCTGTACTTAGCTATAATAAAAATCCCTGCTGTTGGCCATTTGCTGCATGCAATTTCTGCTCTCCTCCCACTTTCCTGTCTAGTTGATGGTGTCTTAATGTGGACATGACTTAGAACTTAAAATGCAAGTAGTTAACAAGTCTGGAAGTCAGTATCACCGACCCATCATGAGGACAGATGTAGATCTGACTATTATAATTATTAGTAATGTGTATTCCATTACATTATTGTGTTGCTTTGATGTATTTTATGCCACAGTTTTAGCTTTATTCTTTCAGCTGCAGCCTTAGCAGTGTTAAAGAGTCTGAGAATAAGTCAATAAAAAAACATTATAAAACATTGTGCTTACTTGCAAATTTCACACACAAACAAGGCTTTGGTGTTCCCTGTTTCAGGATCAAGTTGCCACATGGCTATAAAACGATAAAATGACTTAAAAACTGCCTGCAGCCAACAGTATAGCCCAAAAAGAATTGAACCTCTTTAGTGACACAGAATCCCAAATCTTGCTTTGTGGTACAGCCTTTAGAAGGCTTTTGAAACAACAGACAATGTACTCTGCAGGATCCGTGGTTTTTAAAGACCATCCACAGGTTCTCAGTGGAAGAGAACTTTGTGGCTTGCGTCATCTTTTTTCCTGACAGTTGCAAACAATTTGAAAGCCCTGTCACTGTTTTACAGGTCTTTTTACTGCCATGTAATTCTAAAACATAGAGCCCTAAAACCTTGTAGGTGACTTGTGGACCTTACATAAAACTTTCAAAGCCAACTTCACAGTTGTGAGGTGTGATTTAAAAGTTCCTGGATTGGGCCTGTTAAAAAAAAAAAAAAAAAATCACGATCATCTTCTCATGCACCTTTGGATGAGAGCGCAACTGCTACTGGAACTTTTTAGATCGTTTAGTGAAAGTCCTGCTCAGTCCCTCTACACTTGCAGTGCATACTGGATCTCCTCCAGCGTTAAAACAGTGATGCGTAAATTTGATTTTTGGCAAGCACCACAGTTCAGGTGAATTCTGTTCTATTCTCCCTCAGATACCTCGTGATGTTACAGTACAACGCTTGAGAAAACCCTAACCCACCTGCAGCACAGTTTTGGGCTTACAAACCCTGGACTCTCAGGCTGTGTTCCCACTGCAGATTAGATTTTTTTTTTTGCTGAGATCTGATTTTTTTTGTGTGGTGGTTCACATAATTTAAATGTTACCACCATCAGACTCCAGTGTGAACAGTCTCAGGCCCTGAAGTGACACGCGCAGAACAAAGTGTGACATCACACGCAGAACGCTGTGTTTACAGAAGTAAATGTGGCTGTTTCAGCATGCGAGTAAAACTTCACTTTCTTTCCAGGGACAAGCTCCAACAACGCTGTCTGTCATGCTTGTTTGTGCATTGTTTACATTTGATCTTGCAGCGTCTCACCTCCTCCAGTGCACAATTATGACATCTGTCTCACTTCAGTGATGGAAAAGTTGGATGGAATGCGACACGACCGTTCAGACTGAGGACACTTTGAAAAATATCGGATACGTATCCGATTTAGGACCACATATGGAAGTGGCCAGAATCTGATTTGAAAAAAAAAATCTGATCTGGGCTGTTTGGACGGGCAAAAACATCGGATTCGGGCCACTTTTGACTGCAGTGGGAACACAGCCTTAGACTGAGAGCTTCTCAGTCAGATCACACCACCAGCACTGACTTTCACACTAGACGCAGGTCGGTCTGAAACAGAAGCTGATGTTTGCTATGCGAAAGCTTTGAGTGAACAGCGTTAAGACTCTGGGTTCAATCTAAAAGTAGCTGCTGCTGGAAGCTGTCTGGACATGCCCAAGAAGATAATCCTGAACAGGAACTCAACTAAATTTAAGTCTGGTAACATGCTGGAATTTCTGAGCCCGATCATGGAACTTTGATCACACCTCATACGTTTGTGTCTTTAATCTATATTTGCTCACAGGAGCAAAGGAGAGGATGTAGCTGAAATTATGAGGCAAATATTTCTTACAATTCATAAGAAAATATGTAAGCAACATATTAACGTAATGGAACGCACAACTGCAATTCTACTCAGACCTACCTGTGCACACTAACTTACACAGACTGCATTTTTTCCAGCTTTGACTGAAACACCCGTGCTGCTTTTAGCCTGGATTACTTTCTAAGATTCTTAAAACTGGTTTTTGCTACAGGACAGGTTGCTCTTCTAGTAATAAATATGTGGCTCTAGACCAGTACATATTTGTGATATGTCATTTCATGCCAAAATCACCCATTTCATATGAACACACAAATCACTTAAATGCCATCTTAACAACTAATTTAGGCCTCCCTGAAGTCAAATCTGAGTGGGTTAAACTCCTTTCATATCCTAGCCCTCTAATCATTTGACTGCATGTGTGCAAACAAACGCGAACACACCCGCCACAGTAAAAGTGCAACATGTCAAGTGGCTCTGATTGGTTTACTCCAACAAGGGGTCATCATCGTCGTCGTCGTCATAGTCGACCTGCAGCCTCTGGAAGGGCCGGGGCCCTGATGAGTGGCGTGGGCTTATTGACCTGAAAAGAACTGAGGAGAAAAGAAAAAGTCCTCTTAGCTCGTTAATTCAATGGAGAAGACACCAAAGAGTCTCCCAGGAGGTCTGTTCTGGGTTGTTTTTTTCCCCTCAATATGCTTCCCCGGGAAACATAACGACACCTTATTCTGACTTACCGGTGATTGTAGTGAGTATCAGCAGGACACCCACCACCAGGCCAATAACCAAGGGGACATCCACGCAGGTTTCAGCAGCCAGCAGGCACCGAGCCTGGGTCAGGGTGCCGTTGTTGGGCTGCGGGGGCACTGACAGCAGGTGGCACATAAGCGGGTAAATGTCCACGCTTTGTAAACTGTTTATTCGATAACCCTTACGGAAACTGGGTCCTGTTGCTGCCAGGAAAGGGTGCATGCTGGGTAGGGAGTTGTCATAGCCGTGATCACCCACTAAAGGAGTAAAGGAGAAATAGATACTAGTGAGCGGGGCCCTTTTAAATGTTCATCTGGGGAACTACAAGGCATTAATATAATAATAATAATAATAATAATAATATTATATTTGTTTAGTTTTTTTGATCACTATTTCTACTTTAAACATTGATATTTTAAAAACGTTCTCTGAAGCTACTTGTGATGAATGAATGAAAAATATAGGTAACAAGGCTTACCCTTGTTACATGGATGAATCACAATATAGAAACAAAAATAAAAGCACGTACATCTCGGCAGCTTGTTCCCCCGCTGCACAATGGTCCAACCTTCGTCGGCAATCAGTATGATTGGCTGGATGCGCTCATTGTTCCGGTAGTGCAGCCTATCAGGGATGGCCTTCTTCTGATAGGCTGTCATG
Organism: Etroplus canarensis; assembly: GCA_015106775.1. NCBI lineage: Eukaryota > Metazoa > Chordata > Actinopteri > Cichliformes > Cichlidae > Etroplus > Etroplus canarensis. Next base: position 32,100 of record VUQH01055319.1, on the reverse strand, counting down.
TGGGCGTGGCACTTGCTCAGCAGTTCAAAGACAGCTTTGGGGTCTGCGTAGCACACCATTTGTAAGAGCAATGCACTGAATAATGGCAATGCGAGTTTTATTATCTAATGCAAGAGGATGTCAGCCTGGTTACCTTTGTTAGGGATGAGGGCAGCGACAGGTGTGAGGTCCACCAGTGTGTAATTGTTGGGGTGGAGGCAGTCGTCCAGCCGTATGAGGCGGTCTGCTGAGCACTGAGCCATGCCATGGTCACTGGTTATCAGGATGTTGACGCGACCCCAGAGGCCAGTCTGATTCAGCTCAGACATCAGTAGGCCGATGTTGTCATCAACCTGAATGCACACAAGCAGACAGATCCACCAAAAAACATTTCCATGAAGCAGCTTCTGAGTGAAAGATACGACTGTACCTCATACTAACTGATTCAGGGTCAGGCTCCAGTCAGCCTGTTTGAGCTTTTAAATTTAAGCAAAATTACTGCACCTCCTCCAGTGCTTTGGCCATGGCGGTGGTGTTGTCAGGGCCAAATCTGTGCCCAGACTGGTCTGGCTCCTCCCAGTAAAGAGTTGCAAACTTCACTCCTTGCTCCTGATGGGATTGGAAAAATAGTACAGAATGTTAGAATGTTAGGCTACTAAACCTTATTGATTTTCCAAATCTGACCGTCTCCACAAAGTGCCATACGGTGCATTGCAGAATCCCCCTCCTCCTCCGCCCACGTTTTTACTTATTTTTTTGTTACAACCTGTAATTTAAATGCATTTTTTCTTGTTATTTCATGCAAATTTTTTTCGCAAAATAGTCAAAACGAGTGAAATGAGAAAAAAACATTTAAAAAATATCTAGGAAATAAAGTAGCAGTACGTGCATATGTATTTATCCTCCTTTGCTATGAAGCCCGTAAATAAGATCTGGTGTTAACAATTACCTTCAGAGGTCACATAATTAGTTAAATAAGGTCCACCTGTGTGAACTCTAAGTGTCATGTGATCTAACTATATATACACACACCTGTTCTGAAAGGCCCCCCCGAGTCTGAAATACCACTAATGAAGAAGCACGACCAAGGAGCTCTCCAAAGAGGTCAGGAACAAAGATCAGGGTTGGGTTATAAAAAAATATCTCAAACTCTGAAAATCCCACGAAGCACCATTAAATCCATCAGCACAAAATGGAAAAAAATCTTCTTCTTTTGGCTGCTCCCGTTAGGGGTTGCAACAGCGGATCATTTATGAATCTGCATATTTGATTTGGCAAAGTTTTTACACCGGACGCCCTTCCTGACGCAACCCTCACCATTTACCTGGGCTTGGGACCGGCACTAGGAGTACACTGGCTTGTGGACCCCTGTGGCTGGTTTAATAAAATGGAAAGAATACGGCACCACAACAAACCTGCCTAGAGAGGGCCGTCCACTAAAACTCACAGAGCGGGCAAGGAGGGCATTAATCAGAAAGAAAACAAAGAGACCAAAGGTCACCCTGAAGGAGCTGGAAAGCTCCACAGCACAGACTGCTGTATCTGTAAGCTGCATACTCCACAAGAGTCAGACATTACAGAAGATTGGCCAGAAAAAAAAAATAAGAAAGCACATTCAAAGTTCATCAAAAGGCATGTGGGAGACTCCTCAAACATATGGAAAAAAGGTCCTCTGGTCAGAAGAGTCTAAAATTAAACTTTCTGGACATCAAGGAGAATGCTATGTCTTTAACCAACCCAACAGACCATCCCCACAGTGAAGCATGGTGGTGGCAGCATCATGGTGTGGGGATGTTTTTCATGGGCAGAGACTGTGAAACTGGTCAGAATTAAAGAAATGATGGATGGTGCTAAATACAGGGAAATTCTTGAGGAAAACCGGTTTAAGCCTTCCAGGTCTTTGGGACTGGTATTAACGTTCCAATTTTTGTGTAAAATTTAAAAAAAAAAAATTAAATTACAGGTTGTAACGCAAAAGACAGAAAAAATTCCAAGGGGAGGTAAATATTTTGGCAAGCCCATGTAAATTAGGAAGACTGTAACTAAAATTAGAAATTACAAGTATTGCCCGAGTACTAGAGTGACATTTAAACAGTTTCATTTCCTACCATCCAGTTTGTCACGTTCCCTAGTCGTTCCCTGAATGTTACTTTTGGGTCGTATTGGAAGAAGTGTGTAGCTGTGCGATTTCTGATGGTCACGTCAGAGCCGGGCCACATCATGGCTGCTGTTTTGTAGCCTGAGTCAAGCGCGGTGATCCAGAGGGGCAGTGCCTCGTTCCACCACATCGGGTCGGTGTCGTTCATGACACTGAAGTGCTTGTGGCTGATGGGGTCATACATGCTACTGGCCAGGATGCCATGAGACTCTGCATAAAGCCCAGTCACCTGGAGAGGAAAAGGATAATGATGATAATTATTACAAAACATGACTGTCTTATAATATCTATTATAATGGGACTTAATTCATCCAGTGTGAAAGGCAGCTTAAAAACGTCATGGCCAAAATGTAAGAAGGCTAATGTAAAGATCTGTAAATCATTAACAGTTTGTATTAATTTAAAAACCAACACAGCAAAACACCTGAGGAAACATTTTACAAGTTGTTGCATTAATTATTAACGTGACTGGGAATTTTTTTAAAAAAAAGCATCTCTCAGATACAATGCTATAGTGCCTTAAAACTCTATTCCTGTTACTGGCTATCAGGGGTGACTCCTTTAGGAGTATTTGACATAACAGGCCTCAGGTCCCTTACTCTGTGACCTACATTTATGGTCACATTCGCTGGTTTGACAAACTTACTGAATGCAACATGAAGTCAATTTTGTTAATTAAGGTCCTCCATCCACTGACCGTATTTATTAGAAAACTAATGATAAAACCAAAATATACTGGAGATTTCACACTTTTTACGGAATTTGCCGAGCTCAGTGCTCCCGCGTGCACCGTGAAACGTCAGATTTGCCAAGCTGAGTCACTCAGTCAGCTGTGCGGGCGCTGGTCCTGTATCCCTGTAATGGCGAGCTTTCTTGCCAACCAGGATGAATTAAGTGAACCTAAACATCCAGGTAAGACTGTGGACTGAACAACATGCATTTTACCCGCAAGCCAAGCGCTAGCAGTTCCGACTCGGATGCGGACTGCAGAGATCAGGAGGAACATGTCTCAGCCAGCAAAAATTAATGCAGAGGCCACTGATCCACCACACCAAAACCTGGACTGGTAGGAGATACTCTTCACACCATCTATGAAATTAATTATGATAAGTCTTTGACTACTGCAAGTTGTCACTAGTTGGCAGCGCTGCACAGCACACACTTGTGTGTGACATTCTGCACCAGATGTTCTTAACGTTTAAAAGCAATTCTGAGTACGTAATAGCATGATCTTCAAGTAAAATACGTAAATTCAAGAACTAGACATGTATAAATTAACTGTCATTTCCTATGAAATGAAACTGAATCCCAACTGTCACCGTTATTAGAAATGTATCTGCAAATTTGCCTTCTTTGCAACTGCTAGACTTCCCCTTTTAGTTTTTTCCATTCGCTGGGGTTGTTGGATTGTTTAGCCAGAGTGGGATTTTTAGTGAAGCTGTCTGTGAAGTGGACCTCGCATAACGTGGAGTACTTAGACCACCTCCACAGGTCACTCTTCTCCCTACATTTGTAATCCAGATAGCTCAGTGTCTTTTCGGTATGGCTCCAGTGGAAACTTGAACATTGCCAGACCCATTTCTGTCGCATTTTTATAGCCTTCCACGATGCATAAGCCCATGATGCTCCAGAAAAATTAGTCCATTTTACACAGAAGTTAATGAGCTGCGCTGAGCTGTGTGGCAACACTGACGTCATGGGAATGGAAAAAAACAGAGCAGTGATTTTAAAGCAACGGTTGCTTCTGGACAGTACAAAACCTCAAAATACTCATAATTAAAAACATATGCTGAACAAGTATGCAAAAGTTTAGGGATAAAATTGGCCTACTAATCCAATTATGTGTTATCTAAAACAGTTTCATTTGCCCTTTAAAGAGGTGAACAGAAAGCAGAAGTGGTAAACATGCACCTGTTCCAACATCTCTGAAAACCACTGTTGGTATTAAATTCAAAATTTTTTTTTTTTAAAAAAGAATTTCAGATTTAACTTATGTTTTTAAGCTACTTTTGATTAAACACTGATTTTAAACAAGATGAAAATCCTTTTTTCTGTTTGTTACCAACCCCTACCATAACCGTTTTACTACTAATGAAAGTCTGCATTATTATCCATTTACAGTACTGGATAACAGCAGGAAGGAAGCACTTTCAGACGGATCCTCTTTCACGCCAAGAAAAGCAGGCTCACCAGGCTGTAATGGTTTGGAAATGTCTTGGTGATGAAGACGTTTGTGAGCTGCTCCACCAGGACCCCTTGGTTGTACAGGCGCTTCAGGTTCGGCATGGGAAACCTCTGCAGGTAGTCCGCTCGGAACCCATCAAATGACACCATCAGCACCGGGGGTGGGCCCTGCTGAACGGTGTCATTTTCTGTGGCCCAAGCGCCGACGCCACACAGACAGCCGAGCAGTAATTCGAGCAACATCCTGAAAGTGTGTCAGAGAAACACCAAGTGTGAAAAGCTGTGGACAAAGCATCTTTTGTTTCACATCACTAAAATGTCGGTAACAGCATGGCTGTTGAAAAAACAGTTTGCAGGAGACTAAACTCTTTTCAGAGTGGATACAAAAAATATACAAGATCAGGTGTCTTTTACTCAAGTATCATTTTCACATACAGTGGCTTGCAAAAGTATTCCAACCTACTGGCACTTTTCTTATTATTTTTTTGCATTACAACGTATATGTAATAGACCTACACAAGAGTCCAAACTGCCCAGTAAAAAAAGCATTCTCAAAAGAAAAAAAAAAAAAACAGTGGTGCTTGTAGATGTATTTACCCCTTCAAAGTCAGTACTTTGTAGAGTCACCTTTTGCAGCAATTACAGCTGTGGGTCTCTAAGAGCTTGGCACATCTAGCCACTGGCAATTTTCCCTGTTCTTCAAAGCTAAATTGCTCCAGCTCCTTCAAACTGGATGGGTTGCTGGTGTACAGCAATCTTTAAGTCATGCCACAGATTCTCAATTGGATTGAAGTCTGGGCTTTGATTAAGCCATCCCAACACGTTTCCCCCTTAAACCACTTTGGCGTTGCTTTAGCAGTATGCTTCGGGTCACTATCCTGCTGGAAGGTGAACCTCCATCTCAGTCCCAAATATCTGGAGGACTGAAACTGGTTTTCCTCAAGAATTTCCCTGTATTTAGCACCATCCATCACTCCTTCAATTCTGACCAGTTTCACAGTCCTTGCCCACGAAAAACATCCCCACAACATGATGCTGCCACCACCATGCTTCACTGTGGGGATGGCGTTCTTGGGCTGATTAGAGGTGTTGGGTCGGCACCAGATATAACATTCTCCTTGATGTCCAGAATATTAAATTTTGGTCTCAAATGACCAGAGGACTTGCTTCCATATGTTTGAGGAGTCTCCCGCATGCATTTTGACGAATTCTAAATGTGCTTTCTTATTATTTTCTGGCCACTATTCTCTACTGCCCAGCTGTGTGGAGTGTAGAGCTTACAGTGATCCTCTGGAGCTTTCCAGCTCCTTCATGGTTACCTTTGATCTCTTTGTTTTCTCTCTGATTAATGCCCTCCTTGTCCACTCTGAGTTCTGGCGGACGGCCCTCTCTAGGCAGGTTTGTTGTGGTGCCACATTCTTTCCATTTTGTGATGATGGATTCAATGGTGCTTCATGGGATTTTCAAAGTTAGGGATATTTTTTTATAACCCAACCCTGATTTGTACATTTCCACAACTTTGTCCCTGACCTGTTTGGAGAACTCCTTGGTCTTCATCGTGTGGCTTGCTTAGTGGTGCCTCTTGCTTATTTAACAAACTAGTTGTTAGAATCTGATCTTATTCAGGCACTTTACCGCAAAGGGGGTAAATACATATGCACGCACTACTTTTCAGCTTCATATTTATTCGCTATTTTTTTAAATATGTTTTTTTTCTCATTTTACTCCACCACTTTGGACTATTTTGTACAGGTCCATTACAAAATACAAAATAAAATCAATTTAAATAACAGATTCCAAGGCTAAAAATAGGAGAAATACCAAGGGGCGTAAATACTTTCACCAGCCACTGCAGAGAAAAAAAACAGAGAAAACATAACTGCCAAAATTATTTTCTTTTCCTTTACTTTTGCTTGCAAGAAGTGAAACCTATTGTGGGTTACTTCATTATGCAACTGAACGAAGCACGAAACTTTCCAGCCAATGGAAACTACTACTCTATATGATCAACAGTTTCATTAACTGACTGTGACCAGAGTATAGAGGCAGGTTTATTCTGGAAGACAGTTTTCCTGCAGGTTTGTACCTGTGGGGTTCAATGTGTTTTGTGTAGACAAAGTCAGTAAGCGGGAGAAGTGACAATGCAGTATGTCTCAGTAGTAGAGGAACTGGTTTGAACAGGTGCTCAGAATTCCTAAAGAGGTGTGGGGGGGGGATTATTTTTGAGAAGTTTTGAGTTTCTACTATGTGTTTTCACAAAGGAATTCAAACCACTAACAAATACCACTGGCATCTGATCGAAGGAAACCTATTATGGTTTTATTTATACTGTTACACTGGTAGATGCTCATATTAAACATGGCCAGAGTTTCAAATAGTGACATCAGTTTTTGTACAAATAATCAAGGCTTCCGCTTGCTATAACTGCTCCATTTTACAGAGGTTTTTTTTTTTCTCTTGGGTCTATATGATGTCAATAAGAGCATATAGGCCAATTATGGTCTTTTCTTCCACAGAAGCCCCACCCACCAGCTCTTCAAATCTTCAGTTTATGAAGAGCAGAACATCACAGGAACACTGGCTTAACAAAAGGGTCTTAAAACAGCTTGTATCAGACAAAAGATGAAGTAAAAAGATGCAATACAGTCCAGAATAAGATAAATAAGTACTTTTTAAACTGTAACTCATGCAAAACAACTAACAGACTTCAAGACGAAAAATATGGAGTTTTAAATTAGTTAAATGGGTCCCCATTTTGTGGACAGCCCCTCTACTTTTTGATGAGAATGTGGCTCTTTTGGTTTTATCTGGTTATCTTCAGTTCACACCGGGGTGGGTCTGCAGCCGAGTGTGAAGGACTGAGATGAAAGCTAGCACACTCAAGTCACAGCTGGTTCTCAGCCGGAAAACTGCAGAGTGCTCACTCTAAGTCAGGGACAAGTATCTAAGGGTCTTGTTCACAAGTAAAGAGAGACTGGAGATTGGGAGGTGGACTGGTGAGGCATCAGTAGAAATGCCAATGCTGTAGCGGTTTGTTGTGCAAAAGAGAGAGCCGAGCATGAAAGCGAAGCTGTCAATTTACCAAATGATCTTCATTCCTACTTTCACCTATGGCCGCAAGCTCTGTGTAGTGACTGAAAGAATGAGATCGCAAATACAACTGGCAGAACTAAGGTTCCTCCAAAGAGTGGCAGCTCTCTCCCGAACAGACCGGTTGAGGAGCTCAGTCATCGGGACCGTTTCTGAGTAGAGCCATTTGAAGTGGTCAAGGCATCTGACTAGGATGCCTCCTGGGTGCCTCCTAGGTAAGGTGTTTCAGGCATGTCCTACCTGGAGGAAGCCCCAGAGCAAATCCAGGTCACACTGGAGAGATCACATCTCTTAGGTGGCTAGGGAAAACCTTGGTGTCCCCTAGAAGGTCTAGGTGTCTCTGCTTAGGCTGAAACTAATTTAAAAAGTCACCAAAACTTTCTAAGAATACAGTAATTAATACCTGTTTTTATACACACAAACCAGATGTCCCACTTTCTCCAAGTATGCACAGCATTTTCACCTATTTTTCAACGTCCAACACACTGAGACAATGTCCTGAATTTTAATTGGTTCTGTGCCTCTCAGAAATCCACACGGAATGACAGTTTTCTTAAGTCGGGCTCTTATCCAGCAGCTGCCAAGAAAGCTGGGAAGGCTGTCTGCCAATAGATCAGTTTTATCTAATAAGCTAAAGTTCTCACTTTAGTCTGTTTTATTTCTGCAAAGTGGGATTGTCAAGCAGACACACTGACTAACACTACAACTGAAACCTGTCATAAATGACTAAAAAAAACCTACAGTACAGTGCAGCTGTCCAACAAAAGTTATGCAGCCCCTTCAGAAACTAAAAATATATGTAGAATATGCAGATGGACTGAAAAATGTCCCTTATAGTGTAGTGATTTACACATTTACCTTACAAGCAAAAGGTCCCTGGTTCAATTCCAGGCGGGGACGCAAGCCCGTCTCACCATAGTGTTGAGCCAGGAAGGGCATCTGGTGTAAAACCTCTGCCAAATTACCAGGGCAGATTACAATACTGTAACAATTATTTCCTTTGGATTCCCCCCAAGGGATCGCCACAGCAGATTCATCCGCATAGGCAATTTGGCAGTGATTTTACACCGGATGCCCTTCCTGATGCAACCCTATCTGGTGAGAGGGGCTTGTGTCCCCACGTGGAATCGAACCAGGGACCTTTCGCTTGGGACACTGTAAGAAACACTGAAGAATTAGGCACAGTCATGGGACGCGTTCACATCTGGTGCTTGAGAAAATGCAGGAAGGGGTGACCTAAAGCATAAGAGCAGGAACCACCGAGTGTAACTGTTGAAGAACACACAGAGTGCTTATCAACACCTGTAATGCCTCGGAAAGTACCTGCAATGTTCTTCTTTGCGTCGTCAAGCTTCAGATTGAGTTGAGTGTGAGCAGAATGTGGCAATAAGAACAGTAACATGAGCTTTACACTGCATGCTGTGTCCCACACTGATAAGCTGCTCCTCACACTTCTGGTTTGCTGGGATCTGATCCCCCCCCTAAATAAGGTCTGAAGACCTTTGTGGCACATTAGACATGCATTTATCCCTCACACACATACATGCCAGAGCTCAGTGCGGTGACGCCACAGACTTCCACCGAAAAACCTGCCAGAGCACAAATAAATAACAACCAGGAAGTCACCGTTCTTAAAGGGGAAATACCGACACAACGCGACTTCAAACGCACCGAATGAGCGGCGAAGATAAAAGAAAAACGCGTTATATCAAACCAGCTGGGAGATTCACGTTTATTTTCACTTTCAGCGGGACAGTTCGGTTCCTACAGCGACTTAGCGTGCTAACGTCACGGCGTCCACACAAATACAGCGTGTTTAATCAAGTTACCTGCTGTTCCACGGCTGGCAGCTAATCCTCCAGATACAGCCTTTGAGTGTCTTCACCTGCGCCTCTTAACTCGCAAGCGACATCGTCAACAGACTCGCAAAACGCCCAAACACTGCCGGTACTCTGTCAAGTTAGCTAATGTCGTTCTCGGAAACTTCCGGTATGGAATTTCAAATAAAAACCGGCAAGCAGGGGCGTTTGCAGGATTTTTTTAAAATGGGGTGGCAAGGGTGGTGTGGAAAATTGGCACAGAAAACTCTTCAGCCATGTGTCTTATTGTATATTTATTACATTAAAAGTGTAGCTGTACAAACATTTAAACATAGTTTTGCTCTGTGTCAACTGGGATGGGCTGACCCGACCACCATGCTGGGTAGCTTGATCTATACATAGTTCCCACATGACGTCACTACATACGAGCAGCCGCCATTGCTATAGGCAAGCTGCAGGCAGCTGTGCATTCAGGACACTTGAGGAAACATCGCCAACCCAACCGTTAACAAATTGATTGTAGGCCTGGAATTGCCCACTGGTATAAAAGCTGCATGCCAACACAAGATAATGGCACACGTCTTAGACTGCGATTCCATTGGAGCCATAATATCGCAGATTATGGCGATCCGTGCCGATTTAGCGTTCCTGATCAAAACGGCATGAAACGGCTGAAAATTGGGTTCCTGACGTTCTATTGCCGTTATATTGCCATCAAAAGGCCAGCATTCACATTGTGACCCCTCCGCGTTGCCGCATTCTCTTTTGATGTTTATCGTTTGGCATCATTGCCCCGATCATGCCGTTTTGACCGGCTATTATCGGGACTATGCTGGGAATGCAACGGAAATTGCACGTGATAAACGGCTGTTAAACGACGGTTCACCGCCAATAAAACATCTTTCATTGTCATAGTATTGAATTGGTGGCAGTGCGGAAACTTCATGGTTCAGCTTTTCCTTTGCTAACAAGTTTGGATCCACACCTATTTTGCCGATTTTCTCATCGTATCTCTTTCTATTCTCCATACTTAATGATTCTACATAGTCTTTCTCCTTTTGCCTTTCCATGATTTTGATCACAATTCAACTCCGACATCAAAACAGTTTATATAAAATTTGCGGGGGAGATAAACAGCGGTGTGCGTAAACAAGTACAGCTTGCCAACAAAGATGGTGTTGCTAAGGAGGTCACGTCACCAAAAAGCAAGTCTGTGGTAACTATAATGCAATTTTCTGCAAATCTGCAAAATAATGCTTTAAAAAATGCTTTAAAATCAGAATCAGAATCAGTGTACCTTTGGCTGCTGGCTGGTATTCTCCACAAGGGGTCGCCACAGCGGATTCATGCGCATTGGTAATTTGGCAGAGGTGTCGTGCTCTTTCTGACGCAGCCCTCCATGGTGAGAGGGGTTTGTGTCCCCACCTGAAATCAAACCAGGGACCTTTAACTTGTACAATCTGAATCAGAATACTTTATTAATCCCAGGTAGGAAATTGCTTACATTACAGACACTCTGGTAAATATATATATATATATATATATATAGTACAATATTTCTGTCCAAAACATAGAGGCATAAAGTAATGTAACATATAAATGCTTAAAGTACAAGCACATTAAACCTTTATTTCACTAAAACACTCAAGTAAATCATATTTGGGGTGGGAGGGCAGTGCCAACCCCCCTCTAGACTCACCCCTGTGCTTTTAGCCATCTTATATTGAACTTTTCTTCACTGATACGCATTTAATTCATTATTTCTGATTTATAGAAGCCTGAGCATTTTATTCGTGGTTTTAAAAGGCTTTAACTTTGATATAAATCTGTCACATTTGCTGGCATTGTAGAGAACTTGACTGACTCTGTGACAGAAGTGGCAGGTATAGTAGCCAATCAGCGTTTAGATACAATTATATTTGGGAGTTTTCTGATTTGATGCGTGATATATGCGTAAAGTGAAAAAAAAAAATAGCTGTTGTACCTCTGAGCAAAAAAAGAAGGGTGAAGATATCATTTAAAAATAAGTCTGTCAGGTAAGAATCTCCAACCTTGTACAGGAATTTCCCAAGACAGAAGTAATGCTCTTTAGACCTACATACAATCCTGCCTACAGGTTTGCACAAGTGCACAGCAAGTGGAACACTGGTAGAGGATGAGAGAATAATTTCAACACACCTACTTAATCATGTTCATAAGATAATCCACCACAGCAGAAAATGCATTGGACCACAGTTTCAATGAGCTGTGACTTTTTAAAGTGAAAAAAGCATTGAGCTGAAATAAGTTGCATTAGTGGAACTTATCATGTTTTGCCTTCTGCAGATTTGATATAAAGTCTCTTTTGTCACTAAATGTAACAATCACTGTCGATTTACTCAGGGGTGTCTGAAACGGGGTGGCACGGGGGCTCCAACAACCAGTTGAGGTGGGGAGGTGGCTCATGGGAAAATTCTTTGAGACATTAAACACACACACACACACACACACACACACACACACAAGTGCACGTGAAACCTGTTTAAAAAGTCTGTGATTTATAATGATTTTAATGTGCACTGGCCTCCTGCCACCATAAACGAGCACCAGGAGGTGTCACTGTGCAGTAATAATGCAGCAGCCACATTGGAGCACGTGATTTAAATGTACCTTCAGCTGCTCCCTTGTATTCGACACAGTGGATTAATCGGCATTTGTAAGTTGGCAGAGGTTTTAAATCACATGCCCTTCCTGACACAACCCTCCATCATGAGAGAGGTTTGTGTCCCCACCTGGAATAGAACCAGGGACATTTTACATGTAAGGCAAATGTGTAAACCACTACACTACAGGGACACCAGAGCACATGATTTAATCAGAATCAGAATAAACAGAATATTTAATTAATCCCCAGGGTGGAAATTACTTGTGTTACTGTGTACATAAATATCAGTAAAGAATAATTCAATTTGATTCAATTCAGTTTTATTTATATAGCACCAATTCACAACAAAAGTCGCCCCAAGGTGCTTCACACTGTGGGGTAAAGATACTGCAGTGTTAAAGAGAAACCCCCAACAATCAGATGATCCCCTATGAGCAAGCACTCGGCGACTGTGGGAAGGAAAAACTCCCTTTTAACTGAAAGAAACCTCCAGCAGATCAGGCTCAGGGTGGGGCAGCCAGCTGAGGGTGAGGGGACAGAGTAGAGAGAAAGGAGAGCAAGAGAGACACAGACTATGCAGTACAGTTAATAGAATAAAATATACAAAACCCAGTGAGGCAGTAGGTGAAAGTCCAGTCATTAAAGAGAGAAGCTGTATGGTGTAATAACCACAGGTAGGAGTGGCTATGGCCATAATCAGAGTTTGCATAATTGTTACACAGTAATAATTGCAGGTTGTTAGTTGCACAGTTATATATAGATTGCATAGTTATTACCCAGTTATTATTGCAGTTACTGTTACAGTTTATCATTTACACAGTAAGATTTACGCGAATGAAAGAATGATGAGGCAATAAAATATAGTTTGGTTACCACAGTAAATATGATTAATTTCACTGTAGAAGTAGAAGGAAATAACAGTGTCTCAAACATGCTTGGTTTAGAGCTGGCAAGTCAAAGGAGTTAAGTGCACCAAACCAGGAACTGGGTAACTTCCCCCCCTGGGGATTAATAAAGTATTCTGATTCTGATGAGGGGCAGTCCATCTTTAACTACTTTACTGCAGTGCCACCCCAGGCCCCCCCTCTAGCCCCGCCACTGGATTTACTTTAAACATAACAACAGATGTCCACAGTTGTCCCTGCTCACTTGTACCTTTGTTGCAGAGTTGCAGGGGTGTTTCCAGGATTTTTTTAAAGGGTGTAAGAAAAAGGAAGGTTACAGCCACAGGAAAATTAGAAGTTTGAATCAGAAAATCAGTGTAGAAAATGGTATAGAAAACACTGGGCACATTTTTTATGTGCAGCACTGGGTCTTATAAGAGGTTTATCATGTGAAGAGTTATGCTGGACAAGGGTTTGAACAACAGTTTGTGTTGGATAATTGTTTTAAAAGTGGAAACATTGTAAGATCAGATAAGATGTTCCTTTATCAGTCCCACAGTGGGGAAATTTCAGATATTTAGACTTTTAAAGGGTGCTAAGCCTCTCCAAATTATCAGTGCGGATTAATCCACTGTGGAGACCCCTTAGGGAGAATAAATGGGAGCGGCCAAAAGTACTTAAATAAAAGTCACAATCCTACTTAAGTAGCTTCTTAATGCACAAGTTTTACAATCAAAATATATGTAAAGTACCTACGTGCAAATCTACTGTTATGTACAGTTCAAAATCACAAAAAATATATGACTGCGTAATTACAGCATTTGATGATTATAATTACTTATATATTGCTATATAATACAATTATTAACAATAGTGTATAGTCTATTACTATTACTTATATATTGCTGTAGTTTGAGCACAAGAATTCATCTGAAACCCTCGGGGAAATAAAAGGGAGCCACCAAAGGTATTTTTTTCTGCATACTAATAATAATAATAATTAACTAAAGCTTTACAAAGTTTAATATTAGCATTCAAAATAAGTTAAATTAGAACAGAGAGTAGTATAACTTACATAATACTTGAAGTACAAGCACATTAAACCTGTACTTTAACCCTTCCATGCATGAATTATGACATCTTCAGTCAAGATTTTTTCTATAACTGGTTTTATTGCCCTTTAGGCATGAAAGGAGCAGTAGAAGAATAGTTCTCCACTGTAGTGACTACCATGCATGAAAAGGTAAATAAAGTACTTGAGTAAATGCTACTGTTGCTACTTAAATTCTGCTACTGCCCTCATGCTCTCATCCAGTGGTGTTAGGCATTAAAAGATTAACAGTACTGTTGTCCAGTGGTGCTAGAGTAGGCCAATCATATATTGAGAGGGCATTGGGGTTTGGGAGGCTCATAGCCTTCCTTGATTGAAATATTAAAAAATATAATTTACCTAATGAGGTGCCATTTATGCCAAAATGATATTCATATATTCACTGTGTTGACTTAACATGTGACAGAACCTTTGCCTCTGTCATTTGAACTTTGAACCATGCTTCAGTTGTGACAGCGCTATTTTGATAGATTGCCCATGCTGATTGTTCAACTGACAACTGGCATTGTCCAAACTTTACAGCTGTCACAATGAAAATGACAACGAAACCCATGCCATGAAGCTGCCAGGGCGCAGTTTTCGTGCTGATGTTACTGCAGGGGGAGGTAAATAGTTACAGCATGTGGACGACGGCCTGTGAAACTGTATGTAGGCTCTTCAAAGGACCAGTGCAGTGTCATAAATTAGCCATTATGCACCATGCACCTCAGCACTCGGTGACCCCGCACTCTAACTTTCCATGGTCTGACACTTTGTGCATGAGTTACTGTACTTCCTAAATGCTTCCACTTCCACCTGATTTCAGAATATCTAGGAGGGGAGAAATTTCACAAACCAAATTTTTGCGAAGGTGGCATCCATGCTCATTCAATTCAGCGAGCTCTTTAGAATGACCCATTCTTTCCCAGATATTTGTAAAGGCAGACTGAAAGACTGGCTGCTTGATTTTACACGCCTGTGGCAACTGGACTGAATGAAACACCCGAATTCAAATGATTGCAAGGTGTGGCCCAGTACTTCTGTCCACCTAGTACGGTTTTGTTACAGCTGAAGCACGGCTTGTTGGTGAAAACATGTTTTGTTACGTGCACAGCTGACACAAGCAGTGTGCATGTGAAAATAAATGTCCTGGAGGTCACATGGAGGGGTCGTCTTTCCTTTTTCATTATTATTTCATTCATTGTTAATTTCTTTTTGTTGCTATTCACTGAAGTGCTTTGATGCAGCAGTTTCCCAATCCAGGCAGTTGACAATAAGGTAACCTTGACTTTACAGTGTACTTGGATAGGCTGTCTGTCTAAATAGTTTTGTAATAAACAACTACAGTCATATAGACAGCGTGTGTGTGACTATAATTATGCAACAAATGGACCCTCATACATTTTTTTTCTTAATTGACAAAAAATGTTAATCATGTTCTTATTAACACTTCAACAGCAATAGGATGCTGTTGTTTTGGTCTTTGTGAATGGCTGCTGTCTCTCCTTGGCACAGCCTTTAAGCCATCCCTGTCCAAAGTCCTGCACGGGGAGTCTCTGATAAGATAGGCGCCCTTAAAATCGCACTCACTCTGCTTTACACCTTGACACGCTCCACATCTTTGCTTGATTTCTCCACCCAGGATGAGTCTGTCTCAGGAGAACGTGTATGAGAACCCAGAGTCGGCCTACGTGAACCAGACGTCGGGGGAATATGAGTTGGCCAATGAGTACGAAGAGCTCTTAAATGTGACTCCAGAGTACAAGAACACAAGAGCGATACCAGATCCTCCTTCTACACCCCCACCCGAACTTCCCACAAAGGAGAGGCGAGGAAGTTCGGCCTCTTCCTCATCCTCGTCCTCGTCCTCCTCGTCTTCTTCTTCTTCTTCTTCACACTCTGAAGATAAGGAGAAGGACGAGGAGGATGAATGCCAGAGAGAGGAAGAGGTAGAGGCAAAGATAGAGGTGGAAGATACACATGAGCTGAATTGGGAGAGGGGGTCTCCAGAGGCGCAGGTGGACGGATCGCGCAGATCCTCATCTGCATCATCTTCTTCATCGGCCTCTGAGAAGCACTCTGAGAAGCACTCTGAGAAGCACTCTGACTCTGAGAAGGAGGAAGATGTGGAGAAGCCAGAGCCTGAAACGGCTGGGCCACAGGTCACACTTTTCACTAAGGTAGGGTGGAAAAGGGTTAACCTGGCAATTCCAGATCAGAGTGTGAATGTACTGTATGCACACACAGTCTTCTCAGAGTGAGATATGTCTTTGAGCTAAGCTCCATAAACATTAGTCATAGTGAGAATCATATCAGCATGGTGCACAAGGTCAGTGATTATCTAGTGTGTGCTTGCTTATGTGGACTGTTATTGTGATAAATCCACCGTTAGAGGTTATGCCTAATTATTTGGCCCCTTTACACACCTCAGTGTGATGTACAAACACACTTCTATAAATAAGTCATGGTGTTTAGTCATTTCTGTGCATGCATGTGTATGTGTGTGTGTGTGTGTGTGTGTGTGTGTGTGTGTGTGTGTGTGTGTGTGTGTGTGTGTGTGTGCTGTTACACACACACACACACACACACTCACATATATCACT
>VUQH01055319.1:0-15628 GCA_015106775.1 Etroplus canarensis | reverse complement strand
ACTCTGCTTCTAAATATAAGTTCAGCTGAACTGACAGGAATGTTGTGAGTCAGAGTTGGAAGTCCTGTCACATGGCCGTGTGAATGTCGGTATGTGCATGTGTGTTACATTTACAGTAAGTGTGTATTGGTTCAATCTGTCTGCTTATCTGTAAAACTGTAGCTAATTAAAACACACAAACTCATTACATAATCAGCGGATCCCACACTATAGCCCGGTATCACTCAAGTACACAGGGCCCATAAATGTTACACTTTGACACCACGGCCGCTTATTGCAATATAACCCAGGGGCCAGTGTGGTACAATTAAAAGCTGAAGTCTACTGCAGGCAGCACCAAAGTGTAACCAAGCCCAAGGGTTCCAAACTCTTCATGCTGGCATGTTGTTTGCGTTGCACTGATCCATTTTTATCCAACTTCCATCTATTCTGTACCTAAATTCTGAGTTAAACATGTCTGAAATATTTTATAATCTTTTACACCTTTTCATCTTTTTATCTTTTGCCTGTAAAATGTTTTAAATAACCTCTGATAAGGTGCTATATAGATTTCCTTACATGTTCAGTTAGGAACCACCCTTTACTCATTAGTTAAATCTAGATAACCTGTGAGCTATTAATAATGCCTCTGTAGCATAATGCTCCGCAATGACGCAATACCTGCATTCACGTAAGCCTGAACTGATAGGGTGAACTGATATAATTTGACTTCCAGCAAGCTAAAATTTCAGTCCTACTTTATGAAAAGATTCATAAATGGCTGATTTAAAGGCTAACTCACAGCCTTATATACCAGTTTTTTATACTTGGTTTCTATTTAGTCCAAATAGGTAATAAGCAGTATTGCACAAGAATAACAATAACAACCCCTAAATGATATGAAGGCAATGATATAAAAAGTGAATCCAGTGCAGAAGTGCCTCAAACCTGCATTCTTTCTAATGGCGAGCAGGAGGCGACTCGTCGGGGTGCAAAAAGACAACTGGCTGTTCAGAAGTCTTCAGGAAAATGACTTTTTGGTTCCCTCAGTAAACATTTTCCTAATGAGTTTATGGGCTCAGTTGCTAGTTTCAAGGTTTACTGAATCCAAAAGGAGGACAAAGCAGGGTATGCTCACTGGCTGAGGACTTGTGATTGACAAGTCATTAGTTAGTGAGCATGCGGTGTCTCTCATTTCCACTCTCAGATCCACCCGGTTTTCTTGACATCTTGGTTTCAAAAAGGTAAGATGGTGATGTGATTATGTACTCACTGGCCACTTCATTAGGTATACTTTGCTAGTACTAAGTTGGACCCCTCCTTTGCGTTAATTTTTTTATGGGAGAGATTCAGCGAAGTGCTGGCAGCATTCCTCACAGATTCTTGTCCGTGCTGACATAATAGCACCACACAGCTGCAGCAGATTTGTCAGTTACTCATCCGCGATGAGAATCCTCTGTTCCGCCACATCCAAAAGATGCTCTATTGGCTCTAAATCTGGTGACTGTGGAGGCTGTTTGGGTACCAGTTTGAAATGATTTGAGCTTTGTGACATGTTGCAGCAGATAGATACACTGTGGTCATAAAGGGATGGACATGGTCAGCGATATTCAGGTAGTCTGTGGCATTCAAACGATGCTCAGTTGGTACCAAGGGGCCCAAAGTGTGCCAAGAAAATATCCCCCATACCCTTACACCACCAGCACCAGCCTGACCCACTGACACAAAGCAGGATCCATGCTTCGTGTGAACCTGGTGAACGAAATATAGCCTTAGTTTCTTGTTCTTAGCTCACAAGAGTGGCGCCTGTGATGGTCTTCTGCTGCTGTAGCTCATCTGCTTCAAGGTCTGACATGCTTGTGTGTTCAAGAACGCTCTTCTGCATTCCTTGGTTGAAACGAAGAGTTACTTGAGTCACTGTTGCCGTCCTGTCAGCTAGAAGCAGTCTGGCATCAACAAGGCAGAGAACTGCCACTCATGGTAACATTTTATCTTTTTCCGCCCATCCTCTGTAAACCCTAGAGATGGTTGTAATGGGAAGATCCCAGTAGCTCGTCAGTTTCTGAAATACTCCGATCAGCTCATCAGACCAACAACCATGCCACGTTCAAAGTCACTTCAATCACTGTTCTTCCCCGTTATAATGCTCGGTTTGAATTTCAGCAGGTTGCCTTGACCGTGTCTACATGCCTAAATGCACTGAGCCGCTGCCATGTGATTGGCTGATTAGGTATTTGTGTTAGTGAGCAGCTGAAAAGGTATACCTAATGAAGTGGCTGCTAAACATGAGTAAGAGTTAGAACTGCCCAGGGTTGCAGAGTTAGATTTGAAACACTGAAAAAAGTGCTGTGGTACACTTGTACACCGTGAAGCTTTTCAAAAATTAAATTTGGGAGCAGGAGCGTGCTAGTTGTACTGCAGATAGAACAAAACACTCCCGGCTGTTCACGCTGCCTTACTGACGGCTGTGCTTGCAGTAACCCCTTAAGACCTCTCAGTCAAATTGGAAAAGCATCTGACAAAAAAAAGCAAGAAAAATGAGACCTCCTACTGTTATTAACCAAAGTTATTTTGTTGATCTACCATCAGCTCATGCAAAAGCAAGGAAGGATAAATGCAAAAGCAATCACTGCCATTTACAACAACAATCTAAGCCTGTCAGTGGCAAAAGTAAGCACTTTTACTCCCCAAAGGGAAAGTAGGACCCATGTATAAAAAGAAAATACTTTTGTTTTTCAGTGTACACATTTAGGTTGCCAGGTTGTAGAATATATTCCTCATTTTTGGCTTTCAGCTTGAATTCATTGGGAGGTTGACGAGATAACGTTCTCTTTATCTCTTATCTTCAGCGACATGTCCCCACCCGATTTGGAAGATTTCAAATCTGTTTTGAAGCGCTAATTAACATTTACAACTGCCCACTCAGCAGAATATATCTGCTACATGTTTCCACATTGATATAGTAGCTTTTATGAGGGAATAATGGTGTTTAAACTCTTTCATGTAATACTGTCTGTATTAGGTCACAGGGATGCACATTAGCCTGATAATCAGGCCTAGTGTTTCATACGCCATTTTTACACTTTCTTCTTCTTTTGGCTGCTCCCTTTAGGGGTCACCACTGAACATTATCTCAGCCTGTCCCTCACAGCCTCTTCTGTCACTCCAACCCTCTTCATGTCCTCCTTCACTACATCCATAACCTTCTCTGTGGTCTTATTATTTTCCTTCTGCCTGGCAGCTCCAACTTCAACATCTTTTGTCCAACAGATGTACTCAAGCTTCTCAAGCTGAGCTGTCCCTCCGATGGACTCATTTCTAATCCTGTCCATCCTGATCACTCCCAGCGAAAATCTCAACATCTTCAGCTCTGCCACCTCCAGCTCGTCCTCCTCTCATATATCATACATCATAGCAGGTCTTCCTTCCCTTTCACTCTTGCTGGTATCCCTCTGTCACAAAGCACCCCTGACACTCATCCTCGCCCACTCCACCCTGCCTGCACTCTCTTCACCTCTCTCATAAATGGCTGATCCCAAGTATTTAAACTCATCCACCTTCACCACCTCTACTCCTTGCATCTTCACCATTCCACCTGCCTCCCTGTCATTCACACACATGTACTCTGTCTTGGTTCTGCTTACTTTCATTCCTCTTCTCTCCAGTGCATACCTCCACCTCTCCAGGCTCTCTTCCACCTCCTCCCTACTCTCACTACAGATCGCAATGTCGTCTGCAAACATCATAGATCATGGAGACTCCTGCCTGACCTCATCGATCAGCCTGTCCATCACCACTGCTAACAAGAAGGGGCTCAGAGCTGATCCCTGATGTAATCCCACTCCCACTTTGAACCCATCTGTCACTCCCACTGTTATCAGGCCTTACTCAGGACTACAGGGAGCATGTTTTTAGGCTTTGGGACTATTTCAGCTGTAGATGGACATACATTCAGTGCAAGATAGTTATATCTTCATAACTTTAACTAAAGTGTCCAAAGTAAAACTCAAATACAGCGCACCCATTACAGTGTGAACCTGAAACACCTAGAAGCTCTCTGAAAGTTTGACGTCACCCTGCTGCAAAAGCCACTCTGACACAGACAGCATGGGACCCATGGGTGCTGATGAGTCTGAGAAGGTGACGATGACTCGTGGTGATTCAAAGTCACGCGGTGGTCGTCTGTCAAAACCGTAAGAGGTGCAAAAGGCAAAGGCACCCTTGCTCTGCCCTTTTCCTACTCACAACATTAGTACTCCCACTGACACCCCACACTGCCCCTCCACGGGAGGTTATTTTTGCCCGACACTGTCACACCCACACTCTGCTAAGGACTCAGGTACAAAACTAACCCCCCGCCCAACACACACACACACAAAACCCCTCCACCTTCTCCTGCTCTTCCTCTCTCTTCGTCACACTCCCTGGCACTCGTCCTCAGCTGACACTCTGACAGAGCTACTGTGGGACTGAGCTGACTTCACCGAGTGGACCTGGAGGAGAATCTGCTGAAAACTGAGCTGGCTCACACACACACACACACAAATACAACTACACTGTGGAAATAAAAAACACAAGCAACGGGTGTCTTTCTTAACCATGACGGATACCGCAGCAGAGGAGGACAAGGACCCTGATATTGAACTATTTGTCAAGGTGGGGCTTTAAGTGTGTGCATTTTGGTGTGTGTGCATCACAAACTAACTGGAGATCCTTTCTGTCTCCCTTGTGAGTCTAATTTCTGTACACCTGCTTGCTGCCAATAATAGTTGGTGTTCTGTGTGTGTGACAAGTAACATTTAATCTCCATATGCACACCAGAACATCAGCTGTTTGTTAGGGGGTTGGCTCCTTTAAGCTGTGCAGGCCATGTTGTTGTTGTTTCATGCAGATTTTCCGTGTGTTAACCTGATACCCACAGTCACAGATAATCTCTCTTTCTCCCTCCCACTGAATTATTAGTGGGGTCCTTTCAGTATTGAGAGCAGCAGCTTTTAATAGTTTAAAGTTCAGCAACAATATGTGTTGGCATGTGGTGTAGTGGGCTAATGTGCAGGTTTGAGTGTGTTTCTGTGCCGAGAACACTCACACAATGCGCACTATGTGGACAAAAGTATTGGGCCACACCCCTTAGTCATTGAACTCAGGTTGTTCTCTCATAGGTGAAAAAATAAAAAACCAAGCACCTAGCCATGCAGGCTGCCTTTACAAACATTTGTGAAAGAACTGCTCAATCTAAAGAGCTCACTGAATTTGAGCATGGTACTGTAATAGAATGCCACCATTGCATATTTCCTGATCAACTGTACTTGTGATTATTACAAAGTGGAGACGTTTAAGAACCACAGCAACGCAGGCAAGAAACCTCGTCAAAGTTGCCAACATTCTGCTGACTCAGTGACTGCAGAGTTCCAAATCTCCTCTCCAATTTAGAATCACCAATAACCTAAGATGCATATCTTTGGACTGTGGGAGGCCGCTGGGGTAGCCAGGGAAAACCCAAGCAGGTACAGGGAGAACATGCAACCTCTATACAGAAAGGCCAGTTCGAGTTCAAAGCAGGAAGCTTCTCGTCATGTGGCAACAGTGCTAACCACTGCGTCACCATGCACCTTACATGACACCTTCTAAGTCTGATGGATGAGTCTGGGTTGGATTAATGCCAGGAGGAATATTACCTGCTTGACTGCGCTGTACCAACTGTAATGTTTAGTGGATCCTCGATAATGCTATGAGGTTGTTTTTCTGGGGTTGGCCTGGGCCCCTTAGTTCCACTGCAGAGAAATCTTAATGCTTCAGCTTCCCAACACATTTTGGATATTTTGTGCTTCTAACTATGCGGGGACAGTTTGGCTAAAGTCCATAAAGGCATGGCTGGATGGGTTTGGTGTGGAAGAACTTGAGCCCTGACCTCCACCACCTACAACTCATTTGTCATGAACAAGGATTTGCATGAAAATTTCCACAGACACACTCATAAAATCTTGTAGAAAGCCTTCCCGGAGGAGTGGAAGCTGTTATAGCTGCAAAGGGAGGACAAACTCCATATTAATGCCCCTAGATTTAGAATGGGATGTCATAAAAGCTCCTGTAGGGATAATGTGTTGGTGACTCCATCGTACTTTCTGCAACAGCCCCTGAAGGAAAATTTCTCCTGTTTTAAAAAGTTTTGGATATTGCTTTTTGAAATTAGACTAAAGGGATAGTTTACAATTATGGAAAATATGTTGGTTTTTTTAATACTTATTGTGTGATTATTATAAAATTGACTGAAATTTTCCAACTATGCTATATCAACAAATCTGTTTTTCTTTTTTCTTAGGGATTTTAATTTTTAAAAATCGGTGTCAGGTTTTAGCTGAAGTAATAGCGCCTCTTTGGATTGACAGCTGGTTATGCTGTATGATTTATGTACTTGATACGCACTGCTACAGTCGATACCAGAAGTCCAAACAGGCAGTGAAGCGGCTAATGGAAGCTGTGTGGATTATTCATGTTGGACTTGGTGTCTCATTACAGTGTCCTGTTGCAGCTTTGCATTCGCACACATTCACACACACTGAAAAAGACAAACACACACAAACATACATGCATTCCACTTTGATCATATACACACAGACCCACCCTCAAACCACTACTTCACACTAAAAAGCACCAATTCTTCTTTTTTAACGGCATCAGTGAGCTGGCTAAATGATAGAGTACTTGTTTGATCAGCTTGTCAGGAGTGTGCACATTGTTTATAGGGGTGTGAATCAGTGTATACAGCCTGAGGCTGTTTGAATGTATTCCTTAATGCATGTGAAGAGGAGTAAGCCAGAATAATGCATATGTACAGTGTTTTGGACTTAGCTCTAAATTACATTTCTATGTGTTTCTCTGTGTGTGTGTGTGTGTGTGTGTGTGTGTGTGTGTGTGTACAGGCTGGGAGTGATGGGGAGAGCATTGGAAACTGTCCTTTCTCCCAACGTCTCTTTATGATCCTGTGGCTGAAAGGTGTTGTCTTCAATGTCACCACTGTTGACCTAAAGAGGTAATGTCTACAAAGTGTTAACATGCAGTTAACACTTTATCTGTCACTTTATCAAATTTAATCAACATACATAAAATATACCTTCAGCAACTCCCTTATATTCTCCCCAGGAGGTTGCCGCAGCAGATTAATCCACATTGGTAATTTGCTAAAAGTTTTATACCAGATGCCCTTCCTGATACAACCCCCATTATTGATGGGGGGCTTGTGTACCCACAGGGACTCAAACCAGGAACCTTTTACTAATGAGGTAAATATAAAAACTACTGCACTACAGGGACACTATTTTATCAGTTTACCTACTATAACCAAAGTCCTGTCTCAGAAGTTTTGCTTTAACTGCCTACATTTCTGGCTTTTTGTACATTTTGATATGAAGCACTAAACAAATTATTATTATTATTACAGTTAGACACAGATTTTTAGCAGCATGGCTGTGGGAATAACAGATTCTATGAGCTGGACATTGGTATATCAATTTGATCCAGTAAAATTGAAGTTGTTATATAAGTGTCCCTGGTAGCATAGTGGTTTGCACATTTACCTTGTGAGCGGAAGGTCCTTGGATTGATCCCAGTTGGGGGACACAAGTTCCTCTCACCATGGAGGGTTGTGTCAGGAAGGGCATCTGCTGTAGAACCTTTGCCAAATTACTAGCAAATTCTGCTGTGGTGACCCCTTGGTGGAGATTATAAGAGAGCAGCCAAGAGGTATGTGTTTATTATTAAAATGTCAGAATTTCCCTGTATGTAACCAATAAAAGTTATGTAATGCAGTCACGTGGGAAAACTAAGTACACCTTTACTGCTTCAATAGGAATTAGCAGCCAGGTGCTTCGAATGGATCACCAGCCAGTGTTAGCGCCTCTATAAATGCAGAAGTTTTGGTAGTATGCTGGTGTGGGGCATCCAGATGTGTGTTAACACAGTACCACAATCTTTCCAAATTCACCAAGAGGTCAGCCTGTGCAATGCTCAGAGAAATTACAAAAATCCCAAGAACTGCTTCTTAAAATCTACAGGTCTCACTCAGCATTAAAGTTCAAGACAGCACAATTAGAAAAAGACTGGTTTGGAAGGGTTGCAGGAGAACTTGAAACTTGAAACTTGAAATATTAGCTTTCTGTGTGATTTTCTCATATCGTTGTGTAGGAATTTTGGCCCACTCTACTTTACTACGTCATTTCAGTTCATTGGGTTGTTTATGCTAAGCTCTCTTAAGGTCTCACCACAGCATTTCAAATAGGTTGAGGTCTGGGCTTTGACTGGACCATTGCAACACCTCATTCATATCTTTTTCAGCTAGTCTCTTGAAGATTTGCCGCTGTGCTTGGGATGATTGTCCTGTGGTGCAACCCAATTCCAGGCAAGCTTTAGCTGTCTGACAGATACCCTCACATTTGACTCTAGAATCCTTTAGTATAAGGAAGAGTTCATGGTCAACACAATAGCTGCAAAACAAGCCCAAATCATCATCCCTCCACCACTGTGCCTGACAGTTGGTATAGGTGTTTGGACTGATCTCCTGTGTTTGGGTTCCAGAAAACATGGAGCTGTGAATTGTGGCCAAACATCTCCAATTTGGTCTCATCTGTCCAAAGGACATAGTTTCAGAAGTCTTGTGGTTAGTTCAGATGCAACTTTGCTAACTTCTTTTTAGAGAAAAGAGGTCTTCTCTTGGCAACCCTTCAAAACATGCCACAGTTGTTCTAGATGTACTGCTTTGAACTTTAACATTCACCATACTAACTGAAGCCTGCAGAGTCGAAGGTGTAGCTGTTGTTTCATTTTTGGAATTTCTCTGAGTATTGCATAGTCTGAACTTGGGGTAAATTTGCTGGGACGTCCACCCCTGGGAAGATAGTAGCATTGTGTTAACACACACCTGAATGCTCCAGACCAGCAAACTGCGAAAACCTCTGCTTTTACAGAGGTGCTCAAACTTGCTGTTGATCAATCGATGAACTACATCTGATTAGCAGCACCTGGCTGCTACTTACCCATTTAATTCTTATGACAACAGTAAGGGTGTACTTAGATTTTTATGTCCTGCTTTTGCATTTTGGCTTAATTTTTGTTAAATAAATAATGACACTGTGTAATATTTGTTCTGTAATATGAGGCTGTGCGTACCTAATTTTAAGACCTACTAAGTACCAGATGATTTTCTTAAAATCTTAGAACCGAAAGAGGGTGTACTTAGTTTTTCACAAGACCACAGTAACTCTTGCCCTTAGATTAAAGCCATATGTTTGCCTATTTCATTCTTTAAAAAACATTATTGTTTGCAGTATTATACAATCCTAAACAACATCACATACTTGATGATTTTTTTCATCCACGAGAAAAAGTTAAGAACAGCTTTCAGAGGTGCATTTAATTATGCTCTGGCTCCAAGCGCTGCTTTGAGGACTACATGACGGCAATAAACAACGTCTCTAAGGGTCACATTTAAAAACATTTTAAGACCCTCATTATTATATCATCATTTTTATTGCATGTTTGAATTATTTATTGAAGTTGGTGTAAAAATGATTCCACCCTAATCAGGAAACCGGCTGATCTTCACAACCTGGCCCCGGGGACACACCCGCCCTTCCTCACGTTCCAGGGGGAGGTTCTCACTGATGTCAACAAAATAGAGGAGTACCTGGAGGCGATGTTGGCACCACCAAAGTAGGCCTTGCATGCAAACACACAAGGGAGATTAGGAAATAGGGCAGGGAAGAAGCTGACACCATGTTAACATGCTGTTTCTCAGGTACCCTAAACTTGTAGCAAAGAACCGTGAATCCAACACGGCAGGAAATGACATATTCGCCAGGTTCTCAGCTTATGTCAAAAACACAAGGCCGGATAAGAATGAAGGTAAACATGCTGCATCCACTAAATCTGTATATAATTTGGTTGTTGTTTTTTTTTTTTAATTTTTATATCTTGTGCCCTGGAAATGCTTTCTGTGTTTTTTAGCTTTAGAGAGCAGTCTAAACAAGGCCCTGGCTAAGCTAGATGAGTACCTGGTTAGTCCTCTCCCTGACGAGGTTGAGGCAGGACACTGTGGCAGCAATGGAGAATCCACCCGCAAATACCTGGACGGAGATGAGCTGACGCTGGCCGACTGCAACCTTCTACCAAAACTTCATGTCGTGAAGGTAATCTGCTATGAAGTGCTTTCACTTAAACTTTTACATTCAACAACTAAATAAAATATCATGTTTTTGCAGGTGGTTGCAAAGAAGTACAGAAACTATGACATCCCGTCTGAATTCAGAGGGGTGTGGCGCTACCTGGGCAATGCCTACAACCGGGACGAGTTCACCAACACGTGTGCAGCTGATGGGGAAATCGAGCAAGCCTATAAGGATGTGGCCAAGAGGCTGGGGAAATGAAAGCATCATGAGCGCTCAACAACCTTTCTCTCTCATTTTTTTAAAAAGAAAAATCAAATAAATCACATTTTTTGACAAACATTTCATGCACTCTTGTCACGGTATGTGTCAAGAGCGCTATGGTTGTGGTGTCTCTTCTGTGAGACACCACAACAATGCACTAACATGTAGCGCAGTGGTATGGTTTCTCACAGAAGAGCGGGTGCTAAAAATCGTGACTCGCTTTTTAAAGGTACGGCGTAGCAGCAGATGTCTGCCTCTGTAGCACTGCATGCTAGAAATTGTTTTCTGATGATTATATAACAGTAAAATTTGTCCAAAAAAGTACACTGAGGAAAAATATCTGACATTGGCCAACTGACAATTTAGCTAACTGTGGCGTCATCAGTGACTGAGGAGCGTATACATATTGGGCTAAGCAAACCACCCTACTGAGTTTATTTCAAATTACATTGTAACATATTGATCAAACTGACAATGTACAAGTGATACAAATTAACAACATAATGTAATTTCAAAAAAGGCCATTCAGTTCAGCTTGTTGCACCCTATAATTCATAGGAAGGAAATTCAGCTTCTTAAGTGCTGAAGTTGCACCAAGCAGCCATACGTGGTTAGCTTTTAAAATAGCTATGTGTTAATAAATACCAACAGGTAAGCAAATAATAACCAGCAATCATTGACACATAATATATTCAGTTTTGGTGTTACAACTTTAGATTTCAATAATTAAAAACTACCGATAGCCAGGTATTTTTCACAGCTTCATGGGAATCCATTGAAATAGAAACCCATCCTCAGCAAAACATGCAAACATTTTTTTCAGTTTATTTATTTTTGTTAACATATTTGATATTTGTACATTTTGTTTCCTTAAGAGAGACTTAATTACAATAGAGAGGCAATGGTAAAATAACATTGAACAAAACAATAATTTCATGGCCACAAAAAATATTGTGTTATAAAAGTAACTGGGCCAATGTAAATCTTAGTATAGTTGAACCACTAGTTTATTTATGCTAAATGGGGAAAAGTATTGGGCCACCTACAGGAGCTTTTATGGCATCCCATTCTAAAGTCATAGCCATCAACATGGAGCTTTCAGTCTTCTGGGAAGGCTTTCTATAACTGGGAATTTTTGACAATTTTTCCAGAAGAGCATTTGTGGGGTCAGACACTGATGTTGCATAAAAGGCCCTGGCTTGCAATCTCTGTTCTAGTTCATCCCAAAGGGGTTTAATGGGGTTGAGGTCAGGGGTCTATATGGTCTTCAACACTAAACTCATCCAACCATGCTTTTATGGCCCTTGCTTTGTGCACTGGACCACAGCCACTCCTGAAACAGACAAGACTGCCAGATAGAGAAACGTGATTTGCCACTCCACAGAACATGTTTGCACTGCTTCAGAGTCCAATGGTCAAAGCCTTACACCACTCCATCTGATGCTTGGCATTGTGCTTTGTGATGTAAGGCTTGCATGCAGCTGCTCAGCCATGGAAACCTATCCCATGAAGCTCCCAGTGCACAGTTTCTGTGCTGATATTAATGCCAGAGGAGGTTTAAAATTCTGGAGTTATGGAGTCAGCATAGTGTTGGTGATTTTTCTACACTACGCACCTCAGCACTTAGCAACCCCACTCTGTAACTTTTTGTAGTCTGCCACTTTGTGCCTGAGTTGCTGTGGTTTCTATACCCTTCTACTGTGTAATAATACACCTTACAGATATCTAGGAGGGAACAAATTTCACAAACTGACTTTCTATAGTGTTGGCATCCTGTATCAGTATCACCCTGGAATTCAGTGAGCCCTTTAGGATGATCCATTATTTCACAAATGTTTGTAAAGGCAGACTGCATGGCTAAGCACTTGATTTCATACACCTGTAGCAATGGGACCGGATAAAACACCTGAATTTGATGAATAATAGGTGTGGCCCAATACTTTTGTCCATATATTGTATATTCAGACTACTTCACTACTTTCCAAGACTACAACTTGGGAAAATTGAAAAGGTACACTAGGTCCTGCATTTCGATCAATTATGGTTAAACATGGAGACTATATGCAATTAAAATGTATGGATGGGTAACTCTTGAGCATTTCCAAAAGGAAAAATAAATGGTTACCAATGCCAAGTTAGCCAAGATGTGCTAATTGGCTAGCTTTTGCCTTACAAATGCAGCAGTGGCTTCAGTATTTTAGCACAACAAACACACACAAGCATAAATAAATGATATGAATATATATCTGTTTTAATAGATTCTTGTAAAACAAATGACATGGAAACAGCAAGAGACCTAGTTTTCACATAGCTTGTGGTAATACATTTTGGAAACTGTCTAGCATGCTACATCTAGCAAAAAATGTGAGTCACATTTGGGATTTCAATGGCTTTTATTGACAATAGGAGCTAGAAATAATAAGAAAGAGCCCATGTTCAAGAAAAATAAAGATTTTTAGAATTAGTGTTAGCGAACAGTCAAGCAGAGGTGTCAAAGTTATGGGAAAACATTTTTTAAAATCCCTTAATGGCCAGTGCTAGAGGTGTTTATCCTAAGTTCTTCTAAAGTATTATCCTCTCATTGAATAAAATGATATTTTCATGTTATGTCTTTCATGTATTTGAATCTACCTGCTTTTTCCTGTTGATTTATTTGCCAGTTGTGTTTTCCCATTGCTGGGTGTTAATGGAAAATGCTAAGAATGTGTCTCAGCCAAAGTAGATTGCCTTTCGCTGATGCAGTGTCAACTTTGCGATGGCCTTCCTTTACCTAAAGAGGCAATGAACCATTTATTTGATCAATAAAATATAGAATGTAAGGCAGATTTTCTTAAGAAGCTACAAATCTTTTTTTCTTTTAATATAACTTGTCGATTTTATGGCATCATACTGCAGTTTATAGCAAGTATTAATACTGTATTTTTTTTTTCAGATAAAAGCAATACACTCTATCTGTTGAATCAGCTGGCAATATCCTGTAATATAAAGATCATATGACAGTAAACACCTGAGTAAACCAAGCTCAGCTTTTATGATTTAAGTACACTGATGGTACAGAATTTAATCATGAGTGCCTTAGCGGGAATCAAGGTCATCTCTACCTTCAGCTCTTTATGCCTGTACAGTAAATTATGTATGTTTGAATATGATAGGAATGTGAATTTTTCATGTTATCCCTGTAGGGCTGTGTGGGAAAAACAAACCTCATATGTCTGCAAATGATCAACAACCATGTTCGTGTTCTTTCTGATCATTAGAACCCACTGTGTATACTGTGCTGCTTATTTGAATATTAAATCTATTTTCTCAGAGACTGACCTTGCAGTTTGTGGTTTTTCACTGAAAACTATCTTATCATGTATGAATTTGGTCTACCCATTCAAAAGAGTGGTGAATGTGTGTCTTATGTTCCTAGTAAAAAAAAACAGGTAGGCTTTGTCCTGAATTTGTGTATGGAAATGTTGTCCTGTGTCATGCTACTGGAACATCCATTCGCTTTAAAACATCTTGACTCAGGGCTGAAAAAGCCTTTCCCAGCAGGCAGTGTACACAGCTTTCTTTCTACCTCTAGCTGTCCTCATCCTCTTTTCTCTCTTTAGTGGAAAATTATTTCCTGACTTCTAATATATTTATATCAGCTTGAACTTTTTTAATTCATTTCTTGGACAGTTGTTGACTCAGAAAATGTGCTGCATGCACATGAGTAGTACAGATGTGCAAAATGGATCCTCTCTAATCATAGAGTTGCCATTACCGTTGCAGTGCCTGAGAGGTTTATATAAACATTTACAACATAGGGACAAAAATATTGGGCAAGCCCTCTTAATCACTGAATTCATGCCACCACTGGGCTCTGGAGCTGTGGAAGTGGAGTGACAAATCACACTTCTCTACCTGGTAGTCTGATGAATGAGTCTGGGTTTGGTGAATGCCAGGAGGACATTACCATCCTGACTGTATTGTGCTAACTTGTAAAGTTTGGCGGAGGAGGGCTAATGTTATGGGGTTGTTTTTTTCTGGGGTTGGACTTCGGCCCCTTTGTTCCTGTGAGGTGAAATCTTAATGTTTCAGCTTACCAATACATTTTGAACAATTATATGCTTCCAAATTTGTGTGAACAGTTTTGAGAAGGGCCTTTTCTGTTCTATCACGACTGTCCCACAGTGCACAGTCTATAAAGGCATGGTTGGATGAGTTTGATGTGGAGGAATTTGACTGGCCCACACAGAACCCTGACCTCAACCCCACTGAACACCTCTGGAATGAACTAGTACAGAGATCATGAGCCAGGCCCTCTTGTCCAACATCAGTGTCTGACCTCACAATGGACCTTCTGGATCAATGGGGAAAAACTCCCAGACATACTCCAAAATCTTATAGAAAGCCTGGGGACCAACTCCATATATGGATTTAGAATGGGATGTCATTAAAGCTCCTGTAGGTGTAATGCGTTGGGGGACTAATAGTTTTGTCCATATAATGAATCTCTGTCCAAGTATGAGCAGTCTGTGGCATCTAACAGCCAGCAGATGGCAGTAAACACAAAGTTTTGAGTTTTAACTTGTCTGTAAGAGCAGGACACTAAAAGCAGTAACAGGCAGTTAGGGACCTCCTTGCTTTAGGTCTCCATTGTCACTATAACCATGGTTTATCTACCTTGCAGAAATAGTACTAAATCAAAGATAAATCACCAATAAAATGTGCATTATATTATAAATACACATACATGAAAGTAACTTTGGTTGTGTTTTATTGTGTAGCTTTTCAGATTGGCACAGGGGTGTTTCCAGGATTACATTTTTTTTTTTTTGGGGGGGGGGGCTAAGAACAAATCAGGGGGAAAAGGCTCTCCTGAAAACAAGTCCTGAAATCTTCATGATGAAATTAAAAACATTAAAATTCAATAGCATGAGTAAGTTTATTTCAGCCTGCTATAATGCTGAGAAAATTTAGATTGATTTATTAGTTATATAAATCAACACATTTGCTCAGGAAACAATTATCACTATTTATTTATTTTTACTAATCGATAAAGTAACAAGGAAAAAATAATAATAGCACTCTGTAGAATTCCATAAAAAGTGTGAGATTAAGACTGTTCTGGTCCAATGGAATTGGTGGTGAGCCAACTGGATTTCAAGGAGGGGGGCGCATTGCCACCCCTTGCCCCCCTTCTAGAAACAACCCTGATTTAGAGGTAAATTTAATTCACTTCAACTTATATA
>VUQH01055318.1:0-12339 GCA_015106775.1 Etroplus canarensis | reverse complement strand
GTAGGAATGATTTCCTGTAGCATTCTGTGGTGCATCTTGGTGGAATGAGTCTGCTGCTGAACGTGCTCCTGTGCCTGTCCAGCATGTCATGGAGAGGGTGTGAAGGATTGTCCAATATTGTCCTTAACTTGGAAAGCATCCTCCTCTCTGACACCACTGTCAGTCCAGCTCCACACTCACAGTGTTACTGGCCTTGCAGATCAGTTTGTTGAATCTGTTGGTGTCTGCTACTCTCACTCTGCTGTCCCAGCACATTACAGCATAGAGGATGACACTGGTTACCACAGACTCATAAAACAGTCTGAGCATCATCTGGCAGATATTGAAGTCATGTCAGAAAATAGAGATGGCTCTGGCCCTTCTTGTAGATGGCTTCAGTGCTTTTAATGAAGTTCAGTTTATTGTTATTGGGAACACTGAGATATATTTATAGTTCTCCACTATCTCCATTCAGACTCCATGAATAGAAACAGGGTCACTGATGTTTTGGTCCTTCTCATGTTCACAAC
Organism: Etroplus canarensis; assembly: GCA_015106775.1. Classification (NCBI taxonomy): domain Eukaryota; kingdom Metazoa; phylum Chordata; class Actinopteri; order Cichliformes; family Cichlidae; genus Etroplus; species Etroplus canarensis. The sequence continues at coordinate 11,830 of VUQH01055318.1, read as the reverse complement.
CAACCAGTTCCTTAGTCTTTGTCACATGAAGCTGCAGATGGTTCTATTTGCATCATGTGGCGAACAGAACCATGGTGTTTTATATATATATATATATATATATATATATATATATGTGTGTGTGTGTGTGTGTGTGTGTATGTATGTATGTATATATATGTGTATGTATATATATATATATATATATATATATATATATATGATCAGTCTTAACCATCATTTTTATGACTTTGGTGCATAAATGATCGCTTCAGCAATGCTGTCTTAGTTTCTTAGATTATTTGCCAGTTCCCTCAGAAAGCCAAACCTGTCTCACCAGCTGTCACTTTATTCGATCATGCTAAAATTGCTTGTGTGTGACAATATGTTGGAACCATATAAACAAAAGATTAAAATAATAACTCAAAATCTTAACTCACCAAACAGTTCAAATTAATAAAATGCTGTAACTACATTTTAACAATGTGTAGAATATTTATAAGCAGATTTAATCTGTATATTATTAATACTTAACGCTGTGTGTTAAAGTTTGCTAAATTATTGTTGTACAGAGAATATATGGCAAAGAATTTACTAGTTTAGGTCCCTGGAAATTTTTAATCCACAACCAACATAATGATAGGTGATCAATAATTAATAAATGAGCTGCAGCCTGTAATGTGGCTGACAGAGTGAAATTTATCACATATAATAATATTGAGAGAACTTGGATTAACAGATTGCAGTAATGTTATTTTTAGTGATTATTGGTCCCTCCAACAGTGGACTGATGAATGAGAGGGGATTAGTAGACACATAGAAAGGGCAGCCTGTCACAACATTTGCCTTTTGGCTGATTTTCAGATCTCACAAATTATCCTGGAGAGAAATTCCTCATTTAGGATGTGAGTCAGAGGTGAAGCAGTGTGATATTAAGAGAGCAGGGATGATGTGTGAGTTAGGATCTTTAGTGAATTTTTAAGATTCTTATTCTATAAGCAGTATAATGCCTTTTATTGTATGTAAAACATGTATCATGTAAGATTTATGTCCAAGTGAGTATATTGACTTTAAAACAGGCATATCTACAGATAGGATTGTTAACAGACAATATGACACAGGAAAAGGTTAATGTCACTGAATATTAGGAGTTATTTGTAAAGTGATTCATGCCTGGAAAGACAGACTAATCCCCAAACATTGAATCTTTCATTAAGTCATTATTCTTTCACTCGCATTTTTACTGGAGCTGGTTTGCTGCAGCTAGATCACAAAGGACATAGGGTAGCATGACATAATACAGCTCATCACTTAAGGTGTAACATAATTTTTTTCTTTTATATCTCTGAACTTACAATGTAAGTAAAATACTTAAATGTAGGTATGCAGGAACAAAGTGGTGACAATCCATGTTTTTACTGAAAAGAGAAACGAAATTACACATTAAGGAATTAAGGAGTAAATTCACATATTTTACAGAAAGGGAGACAGAAATTATACTGTGAGTATTTTCAAGTTGTGAGTAACTTCCAGGTATTTCTGCTGGAAAAAAACAAAGAACATACGCCAATCTTACATTGTAAATACATTGTACTTTTAGTGGCATGGGCTGTATTATGTTGTCCCTTAACCACCCAATCTTACACTATAATTGCATAGTACTTTTATATGGAAGATGAGAAGAGCTGTTGAAATTGAATTAAAACATTTAATGAATTTTTAATTAATTGTATGATAAAAAGAAGAATTTTGAAATGAACTGTTAACCCATTAAAAAATGGTCAACACGTGTGTGTACCTACATTTGAGTAATTCAGGTAATAAAACTTATACTCTAATTTTAGAGAAACTACTTCAGAATAGCTCAGTCTTTTATTGCCTTCAACAGCATGCATGCCTCATTGCACGCGTTTATACACAAGACAGACCTACGCACATGCATACAACACATATTCCTGTCGCGGAGCAATCAATAGCAGTGGTGCTGGATGATGCATTCTGATGTGTTGCCCTTTGACCTGTAATTGAATTTGCAGGGTTCAGATACTTTATCATGATAGGACCATTTGTGCTACAGGTCATCGGCTGCTAAATGGTTGATAAGCTGGCACACTGCGTCTGTTCCTCATATGTCTGCTGTCAAAGCAATAGGCTTTGCTGACTGATTTCCACTATTTTAGTGTGAGAAAGCCAGAGTTTGTGCAGGAGGTTCAGTTAAAGTCTGCAAATGTATGTTTAAAAAAGAGGGCTTGTTTTACACATGTATATTTGTTAGCTGGTCAGCCAATATTTACCTTTAAAAAATACATTTGTATGATATCAGCATGGGAGAACATGTATTTATTTATCAGAACATGATGTGGATATGATGGGTTGTTTTTGATACGACAGGTTTGTCAAGCCCAGTGGTCTCGACTCTATTGTTTACAATACTCCTACCACTGCCTAGAGCAAATGTAGAAGAGCAGCATCACTGCTGAGCAGGTGATGCAAAGGCAAGCACTGTCTTTCTGGTGAATTGCTTACTATTTTGTGAAATGGAAAATTAATTAAAATTAATTAATTTATTTATATGTGTGTTAACATGAAAAATCACATGGAATAATATTTTTTTTTTACTTCCTACAAAGTGATATTACCTACCATAATGTAGGATTACTTGGGCTCTAGTGTGTATAAAGGAGAGTATAAGCATAGACAGTCCTCCGATTGATTCCTAATGCCTGTTTACTCTGGTCACTTCTCATCCGAGGAAACTTTGATGGCCATGGAGACAGCCGAGTGGGAATATTGCATTGCTTTTAGCATCTTGCCTGGTCCATGAACCATTCAGTGGAATCCAAGTTTTAACACCAAATACCATCCTGAACATTTAACTCTTTGGTAAGATAGCCTTTTTCAGCTTTCAACTTCAGGTTGTATTTTTTTCAAAACTAATGCAAATGAACAGAGATTAAACTATAACATTCTTTCAAAACTTCCCATAAATTTGCACAATAAATATATTCCATGTGGGATACAATTCATAAACAGAAAGCACATCAGAATTGAACTCATTAAAGTCCAATTTTATGTTTTCAGTCACATTTCCTGCTTTGGTTGAGGAATCCCATTCAGGAAAATCACAACGCTGCAATAACTTGGGTAATTGGTAATGAGCCTGTGTATTAGAAGCATTTCAAATAATCATTTCAAAATCACGCAGCAGGAAGATCAGATAATACAAACAGTAGGTGCAATAAAAAACAGGTAAATTGAAAAGGAAATTAGTAAGAAAAGGAAAAGAAATTTATGTCCACTCACCCTGTTTCTCTTACACTTGAGTGCTGTGCTTTTCATTATAGGAGCAAGCTTTATTGTCAGCTTTTTCCTCAGAGGCATCAAACATTTCTCAGCTAATAGCATTCATAGTAATGCAACCCATTAACTGTGAGCTTTTAGGTTGGAAGTTATGTACAACTGTAGATTGGTAATTGGCACGTTATATATTCAAGCTTGGGAATATGTAGCCACTGTACAATAGCCAGATACCTGCAAAACTAATTATGCTACTGTACTGTACTAACATTTACTAACTAAAACATTACACCTCCTAAATGTCAGCATGTTAACATTGCCATTTTGTGTATTATAGCATGCTGATGTTAGCATTTCTGCTCAGAACAAGGATATACAGCCTGACAGTATACCATCACCCTCCCACCAGATGTCAGAGCACTTTGTTTTGCCAACTGACAGATCTTTTCAGTGAGTAGTTACCTGATATCATTATCAAGACAGGGCTCTCCTTTAGGACTGCTGTATCTTCAGGCAGATTTAAAAAGGCTGAATTTGGGTGTAAATCAGTGTCTCTTTTGAGTTTGTCTTCATCTGCCAAGAATGTCATTATCTTTTAAGTAAATCATTCCTGTGGTTTCTGGCTATTCCTCACTTGGTAAGTCCTCTAATTGAGTTCATAAAGTAAAATGTGTCCTCAAATATCACGAAACAGTATTACTTAAGAACTATCAATTAGACCTTCTCATTTGAAATTGTAAGGCAGCGTGGAGAGATTTCTTACATGTACATAGAAAAGTAAAAAGGGCTAGTAATGGGCCTTCAATCACAGTCCCAGCATGAGATCAAATTTCTGAAATTTGCATCTAAGACTGTCGCCACAATGAATTGCACTTTCAGTCACATTCACAGCCTGTTTAAGGTTGTCTTGCAAGGCTGGCTGGCTCAGTTCTGGGGATAATCTTATTGGTTCCATTGTACCAGACAAGATTAATTACTCTCAGAAAACTTATACCTCCCTCATTTTTTTGTTAGTCTTTATACAGTATAACAAAACTTTATATAACTTCTGTAGCTTTCTTTTGCAGTGTTTTAAAGCAGAATTCCAGTTGGCATAATGGATCGCAAGCACTGTGTTTCTCAAAAGACTTACTGAAAGGTATTTACACCTTTCAACCTGTCCAAGGAGAGTTGTATATTTAGAAAAATATATCTGATTTGGATTGGACCAGGCCTTGGCAATGAGACCAAACTTATGGGAAATTGTGTTCTTGATGCTTTATTTTGAACTAACATGAAATATGGGTCTAGCCTGGCTTTCAATGAGGCTATGTGTCCTTGGTTTTATATTTACAGGAAATAGCCAATAGCAAGGAAGATCATATTAATCATGTCATAGTTTCCCCTCTGTGTGCATGTTTATTTGTGTGCACTTTCTCTATGTTGTGTTATTTCAGGATCCACTCATTGCACACATACACACACACATACGATTTAGCAGGACATTTTGAGGAGAGTAAACAGAGAATATTTCATCAGCTGTGTGAGCTGGCAATATTTGGGCCTGCAGTAACAGCATTATAGTCTATTTGTTTGAGGTAGTGAGTTTGTGTATGTGTGTATATCAGCAGTGCCAGAGCTTATGGCGGTGTGTGAGTTGTATTTTTGTTTGAAATAATAAGCCTGCATACCGCATTTTAGATGCTGAAAAATATACAGTAGGTGCAAAAAAAATTGTTATGTAGGAACAACATTAGCTCTCCACAAGTTTCACCTAAATTCAGCTAAGAGCTTTGCAATTATGGAACATGCTTTCCAAATAATGTGGTGAAGATGAAGTGGAGGAAAAGAGTGAAGACTTTTAAGCTTTGAGGTAATTAACTTCAGTTCAAAGGGGTGAGCTATCACTATACCTAGACATGTGCTGATAGGGTGTTCTCCATCCTGCTAACATGTAAATGCATTACCAGTGACTGCTGAGGTAGCTCTTTCATGTGAGTCTCATTTAAGTACACTTCCAGCATGGCAGTGTACAATGTACTGAGTTAAAAAAAAAAGAAAGAATGACCAGAAACAATATAAAGCCCAGAGATAAATTTCATAATGTTTCTTCTAGCAAACATCACAGAGATTTTTGGATGCCGGCAGTTTAAAGAAGTCTACAAAAGAAGACGAGACCATTGTGTGAGTTTGGATTGGACTTCCACGGAGCCCCAAGACTTTTCAGTGGTCGCATTATAAATGATGACTTTGATATATCGTTATCCATAGTCATTGCTCTGTCTGTAGCTATCTATCTGTATCTGTTGCCTTCTGGATGCACACTATTTTTAAGTGTGGGGCAGTAGCTAAGTGTTGCAAGGAGGCATCAATCCTTATACTTTTGAAAAGTGTAAAGAAGAAGTGCATTATTTGTAACTCTGCTGATATCATCCATGGTTAATTCTACAATCATGACTCATCCTGTATGCTCAGAGGTACATATACCTCAGTATCAGGCTATCCATTACACTTACAGATTAACCTACCTGACAGGTGGTGATATACGTAGACCCACTAAAAATGGAAAATTGGAGAGATAAGCAGAAATTTTACATTACATCTTTTCTACTAAGCATTTTCCCGGTAGTCATCCTTTCACTTCATGGACTTCTCGGCCCTCGTCTCTTCTCTCACCCTAGTGTTACACCTCATACTCCTGTTCGTAATTAGGTCCCCCGACACATTCCTCGCTGTCCAGCTGTGAGGGTGTTCTTGTATCCTTGTGCTTGTGACGCTGATAAGGAACACATACTCCATTTATCATATCAGAATTATGGGTCTCTGGTGAATTGAGAGTTAAAGTGTGTCTTCTTCTAAGCATGCATGTGCATGTGTGTTCTTGTATGTGCATGTGTGAGCAGGATTTTCAAGCAGGACTGTGTGCTACACACATCAGTTTGGTCTCTGTTTATGTGCAGGTGATGCATCCAGTGAGAGATGGAGCAGCGAGAGAGTTGAAGGACAGTATGTATTTTTGAAATAAATACATCACTACTCAAAATGTTCAAAAAGTAGCTTTTTTTTCTCTCGTGTGTGTCACATGTGGCTTCATCCCTAGCCTGCGGAGGGCAGTGTGTCCCCAATAATTCGGAAGACACCCTAGGATTATAGATAAAATAAAATCAAACTAGATGGTGCAGAAATCTTTTAGATCATACCATTTTACTGCTAGGTTTCTATTCTTCTTGTAAGTAGTAGCAGATTTTGTGGTTGCCATTGACTTAAATGCTCATTAGCTCGAGGTTGGCAGCTTGCATTTACAACAATCAAAGGATGTCAAACTATCTTTAGAAACTCAAGAAGTTATATGTTTTAGAACTTGAAAAGTGATTTTTTTCCTGCTACAAGATGTGGGGCAGTAAAATCTTTGGCCACCAAGGACAGCTCAGGAGATTAACTGTTCTTTCACTGTTAAAATATCAGGCATTTTACTGGTTATTTTTCAAACATGCTTTTCCCCCAACCTTATGCACTCTATCAAGGCCTCAGTGTTGACCTTATTCTCTCACATGTGTTATGCTGGAGGAAAAAAAAGAGAAGTTGTTTAATGGATGTGTACAATATTGCAGCCACATTTCATCAGTGCCAACTGTCAGACGCCATACAAGAAGACTCTTCAGAGTTGTTCAATTTAAAAATCGAGTGCTTCTTATTCACACAAGTGCAATGTCCTCTAGCTTAAGTTGTGCTTTTAGAATTGACAAAGTATGCTTGTGGTGCACAAGTTACCGTAGCATATGAACTTTCCTTTGTCCAGCATTGTAGTGCAAATAAAAAAAGCTTCCTCTCCAGTCTTTTTACAATTTTTAGAAGGGATTCTCATCATTGATGTTACAGCTGCTTTATTGCTCTTAACCTGTCAATTGTCTCCCATCAGTTAGTGTAAAGCTTGAGAATGCAAATCAGTAAAATCAGCTCTAAATGAAGAATCTTACTGTGTGATAGCAAGAGCCACACTGGCTGTCTTGGCCAGAGGCAAAGAGACCATCTCTCTTTTTTGAAAAGTGTACTGATTGTATTCAACCTGGCTGGATACCTCATGTTTGCTTGCAGCTTCCCTCTGAATAGGATGTTGTTCCCTATATTTTCAAGGCTTGGGATTTGAATCACATAAAAAAAAAGAGTTATTATGTCAAGGAATCCCATGTCTACTACTGTAGGTCCAGTAGAGCCTTTCAAAGAAAACAGATGGTGGTAAATAAATTACAAACTTCTAGACCCTTCTCAGCAGCAAGTCTTTCTCCCCCCCTGCTCCACTTCCTCCTCGTCATTGTCATCATCAGAGGAAGCGAAAGGCAGTGGACTGTGACTGTTCGCAGTCTTGAAATCTTGAGGTAAAGCTCAGAGTTTTCCATTGCTCCTCTGGTGAGTAATAGTCAATGAAATACAGGATTAGAACAGCCCATTACAGGATGTCCACTTATAGAGTAAGAAGGGTTTCACTGTGATTGACTGACTGCGAAAATTGCATTTTTTGATTGGTCAGAGATACAAAGTTGAGTCCTAACAGTTTGACAGTTTTGTAAGAGAGTAATGTGGTTAACCTATGCAACAGCAGCAAAAAATGCTGTGTATCACAAATTGACCAAAGGGGAATACAATTCACTGACAAATGGGAAGGAAAAACAAGAAGAGGAAGAAATCACCTAACAGTATTTTGATATGCCCCTATAATATACTCTGTGCCCCCTGGGGGACAACCTTTGTGATTGCTTCATTGCTCTTTTAAATCCCCTCCATTACTGTGTGCATTTCAAATGCTGCTGTACAAAGTACACTACTTCTGCGAGCCTTAAAGCCTTAGGGCTAGAACTATTGCCACACTAACTGGGGATTATAGGCTTGTATTTGCCATTTACTCCTTGTTATTGGTCTTCGGTGAATAGCTCCATTTCCTATGTATGAGAGTCCTATGACTGTCCAGGACTAAGCTAAAATATCTCTATGCATAGTGATGCATTGGGCAGCATGCTGAATTATTGATTGGTTCCCATGGATGATGGTGATGATGATGAGACTTTGTAGCTTGCTGGGTTAGCTCAGGGGCAGATGCTTTGATTAAGAAGAGTACCCCTCTTCTCCTGCTGAGAGAGAGAAATGGAAAAAGAGAGAGATGGGGATAGGAAAAAATCTAATGCATTCATCAGTGAACAACAACTCTCCAAAACATTTGGACAGAGAGGGAGAAAGGGGAGAAATGAAAATGATAGTCACGGGAGAGTGTGCACATAAAGGGAGGACAAAAACTGTGAAAATCCTGATAAAAGAATAAAAATGGAGGGAATAAAGGGGGAAATATAAGGCATACAAATGTGAAACCCCTACTGTCAAGACAGTAGCTGTTTTACAGTCTGTGGGAAACTACTGTGTTCATTCAGCCCAGCACTGCCTCAGCTGACTGTGAGCGGGTTGAGGGTTTTTTTTTCTAGGTTAATGTTGCACCACTACTGCAGAATGCTGCTGAATTTTCATGTCATGCTTTCTTTCTGCTGTGTAATTCTGAATTGAAGCACTTTTTTGGGTCTCTACAATTTAACATCAGAATGTATTAGTAACTATTGGTCCCTAAATCTCTTCATTGCTTTTAAGTAACTTATTACAACTTATTTTGCATACCTGTGTTCTGTATGCTTTGATATGTTACAATCCTTTTTACAGTGAACAAAAATGTCATGACAGATGTGCTTTTCTCCATGCATTTTGTTACTATGCAGTGGTTTTTGAGAAGCTTCATTGGCTCAAAAATTGAATAAAACTAGCTTAAATCAAAATTGGAGGTCAACCAAACATGTCTTTAAAGTTAACCATTTTACTGCCGAAAATTAAAACTCTGCTTTAGTCATCCACTTATAACCAGGTTGTTGCTCTGTTTTGTGTGGAAGTACCACTAGGCTACTTAAGAAAAATCCAAAGAAAGCTTAATTGCCTTTGAACTGAAATTTGTACCTACCTCCTTTGTTTGACATCCTTCTCAGTGTCCCAGCTTTTGCTGCCTGCTCTGGATCCCAGCCTGTCCACTCTCTGGATTCACTAACCCAGTTCCCCCTTTTGCTACAATTAACTATGCCTTTTGTGGAAATGAAGCCTGGTCAACCTTTTTCATTTGTGTCTGCTTAAGGGCCCATTTTAGTTCGCCTTAACACCACCCAGTTAAATTGCAATCTAGAGCTCGTTGATGAAATGTGACTGAAAATGTCAACCATTTGAAAGTGGCTTAAACAGGTTCCTGAAATATAAATGTGCAGAGCTGGTCTTTGACTGACATATAGCGGTATTATAAATTGTAGTGAAATGTGGCACACCACTTTCAGACTGAAGGTGCCCCTGACTGGCCTGTTTACTTACATTTTAAACAAACATTATTTGCAGAATAATTAAGAATTCAGGTGATGCAGGAATGCGTGTTTGAATTGGTCTGCAGTATAGAACTCCACGCTGTTTGATCAGTTTATGAGCGTATGGCAGACAAAAAGAAAGGTGTCCATGTTTAAAATATGAAAGCTGGTCAATCACCTAGGATGGACGATACTAAAGAATAAAGAAAACCGAAAAAGTAGATAACTCCCTTCATGCGCACCCTACAAACTGCAAAATTTAGATGACAAATGTAATAAGCAACAAATGCAATGAATCTTTCTGAATATTATTTAACTCTGAATGATTCATTGTTAAATTTGGTGTATCTCTTTTTAATATAAATACCTGCCATGTCTTAAAGTTTGTTTTTTAAAATCACATTTAGTATTCAATCCATCACCTAATAAAATCTGAACAGAATGAAAGCATCATTAACTCAGTTTTCTCTCTTTCTCATCTGTCTCTTTCTTACCTTCTCCCTTTTTCACTGCAGCTTTACACTCTCTCTTTCTTTCTCACTTGTCTCATTCTCTCTGTACTTCACACTCTCTTTTACTTCAAGTTGTTTTAAAGACACTGGGGGTTTCTGTCTAAATTAGAGCCAGTCAATAGAGGAAGTGTGCCCTAAGGCAAGAAAAGCTGGTACTGTGCTAATATACAGTATCTGAGACACTGAGTGTGTGTGTCAGCATGTGTCTGAAGTTGTGCACACCGTATGCAACTATGCAATGGAACTGCATAACAAGTTTTTTGGTTTAAAATATACATTCAGAAATATTAAAATACAACACTGCATATATGGTAAATGACAAAGATGGCCAGAATAGGCATGCACTCTATATCAGGATATTCTATTTGAGCATGAACAAATATGCACATTAAGTATTTGTAAAACATATTGTGTGATCAGATTTGGTCACCTGTGACTAAATTTCTGGTAGATCTTCAGTGTACTGTTCATTCTTTTGTTGATTTGCTGTTGTGCTTGGATCATTGTCTTGTTGCATGAACCTTTTCAGGAAAATATTTAGCTGTCAGACAGATGGCCTTACATTTGACTCCAGAACACTTTGGTAAATGGAAGAGTTCATGGTAAACTGAGTGCAGAGTACCCAGGTCCTGTGGCTGCAAAACAAACCCAAATCATCAACCTTCCACTGTCATGGGTCTGGGTGAGTGCCGGTGTTTTTCCACTGTGTCGGAGTCTCCACCCTGGGTGGAGCCTCCGTGCCCATCCCTCCGCTCGCACCTGCCGGCAATTGAGCTGTCAGCTCTTAAGCCCAGCGCACGCAATGGTTCCTCGCCAGATCGTCTGCTACCCAGCGTCAGTTTGTGGCCTCATGTCATGTTCTCATCTCATGTTCTACCCTCGCTCACTGGTTCTTCTTTCGGTCTACAGGAAAACCTGCTCAGCTCCAGTCATTCCCTGCATCTCGCACTCACGTCTGCTCGCTTCTGCCGGTCCTCCAGAAAACACTGCCCAGGATCATACTCGCCTGCCCCCCCCTCCGCCGTCCCTGGCTCACGGACGCTCACCCAGGCCGCCCGGTTTGCTTACCCTCAAACTCCACCCCTCCACCCGCGACAGTAAGAGAGATTCCCTGTTGTTTTACCCGCTGCACCTGACCTGTTTGCACACTTATTCACCCCCGGTCTCTTTGTGTTACAGTGCACCTGCTCGCCCCGGTCCTGTACTCCTTCACGCACCTGCACAGTCTGAACCGCACCATCCTCTGCCCCGGTCTCATAGCCAGTTTAACATTCCATCCATCAGCCCTAGCTCACCCACTCCTGCCAGCCGCGTGAGGGGGTTTGGTCCCAGTCTCCTGAATACTGTCTTGTGTGTTTCTTTGCAACCTGTTAAATAAAGATCTGTTTTTGCTTTCACGCCCTGCCTCCGTGTTGAGTCTGCTCCTGGGTTCTAATCTTGTTTGCGGCCACCGGCCCCCTCTAACAGGGACACTCGTGCTAACATAGTGAACAATGGAATTGGAATTCTTTATTTATTTATTTACCCTTAGACTCAAGGCATTCATATAACACAAAAGTACAAATCTGCTTAAAATAAAGGAGTAAAAGGGAACAGAAAATAGCAAATGCTAGTCGGGTCCGTTCCCAGTCATCAGTACATTGTGACTACAGCCTCAAGGGCGGCATGTCATCAGGGAAACATCCA
>VUQH01055315.1:0-16758 GCA_015106775.1 Etroplus canarensis | reverse complement strand
TGAGTTAAATATGAGTGTCACTGCAAAGGGTCTGAATACTTATGACCATGTGATATTTCAGGTTTTCTTTTTTAATAAATTTGCAAAAATTTCTCCATTTCTGGTTTTTTCTGTCAAGATGGGGTGCTGAGTGTACATTAATGAGAAATAAAATGAACTTTTTTGATTTTGGCAAATGGCTGCAATGACACAAAGAGTGAAAAATTTAAAGGGGTCTGAATACTTTCCATACCCACTGTATGGTATGTGAAAAACTGGACAGAGATTTAAATATTCTGGATAGCTTTAACATTTGAGCATTTCTTTTATAGACTACAGCTATAAACTATTACCAATAATTAAACTGGAGTTGTTTTTTCCTGAAGAGCTAAACAGATTATTTTGGAGGAGATTCAATTCCAGAATCTTTTTCTTTTTACAACAGCAGGTCTATAGAGATATACTCACTTATCATACTCAGCATTTGTGTTCAGTAAAAGTAATAATATTTTCCTACTCTTTAATTCAAGGAAGAAGAACAGTAAGTTTATCTCTGAGCCTAAATTCACACTGAATTGCTACATCAGGAGATTTTTACACTGATTGAAAAATGCTCTGTCAACAGGGTGCAAACTTTCGACACGGTTGTCATTAAATTCAACCTTCAGTCACAAAACTATTGACTGCTCTATCTATCTATCTATCTATCTATCTATCTATCTATCTATCTATCTATCTATCTATCTATCTATCTATCTATCTATCTGTCTGTCTGGAACCTGCATGCAGCTCCTCTGCTCATCTCCATTTAAAAAAAAAAGGCCAGATGAACTCAAGAAATAAATATGAAAATTATCCCAAAATTTACTGAATATCTGTTCTGGTTATGTACACACATAAGTAGCTCATCTTTAGTCCCACAACCTATGGATTCCACATTTAAAAGGTGGAAAATTCACTTAGGAAAATACAGAGGCGTTCCTGTTATTGTTTACTTTTACTATATTAAACCAGTAGGCTGCTAATTGTTTTATTTTTTCATTAAATAGGCTCCTTTTATTTTAATTCACTTGTACAAACTGGCTTTATAGGTACTCAGTTTCAAAGTAGGCCTACACATGCTAACGTATAAGTAAACAAGTAAACAATTTCAGTTTTTATAGTTCTATAATTTCATAAATGCAACAAAATTATTACATCACTGTAATGAAAATGCAAAGTTAAATTACTAAATCATCATGAATAACCCACTACAGGGTAGGCACATGTGGAAGAGATTTTACTTATTTACATCTGTTATTATGTTGATATGCTAATTTATACTTAATACGTGTCATCGTCATTAAGATAAGATAAAAATGATTCTATATCCCATAGATGAGAAATTCTTTTGTGACAGCAGGAAAAAATTAAGATAAATACAACAAACAAATAATATCTTAAATAAGGAGGCATTATAAGCTGCTCCAGATCTTTTCTGTCAAGAATTGCTTAAAAATAGCTCTTTGGATGGTAAAGGTTGGCAATCACTAAACTACACAAATGGTTCTGAGAAAGCCACAAACAAGCATTATTTTATCATTCAGATGATTAGTTTTATTTTCCAACTTTGTGGAAGATTTCGAGTTTCTAATTCAAGTTGATGTTTCTTGAAAAGTGGGAAAAAGTGGATGACTGGTAACTTAAACAACTGAGGAGAAGAGGAAAACCCGCCCTCTGTGTCGTGATTTTTCACATTATTTGGCTACTTATTTTCATTTTATTGTGACCAGCGTTAACCTAAGCAAGAAGAAGAAGAAGAAGAATGGCTTACAAGATTTCTTGAGTACCAAACAACTGCTGCGGGCTGCTAATGATGCATATACTGTACAGTATTTGAAGCCATCCAGCGAACAGTATACAGTCAGCTTGGATGAACAGACCTTTTAAATAGGTCAGACTGAGAGATATCACTCTGTATTTGAGAGGAAACTGAACTTGCCTGAAGAGCCACAACATAATACTAACCTAAACAGAGGGGTCCCTCTCTTCATGGTGAACATTCTTGCACACAGTACTGATACCATAATCACTCCTGCAGATGCACACAAAAAACTCACACTTTTGTTAAATGGATCAAAATTTAAATAATGAAGTATTCTGACTGCTCTGATAGTGGCCATAGCTAAAGCCTGTACTTTTTCCACTTTTACTTGATTAATGAATCAGGACTTCAACTTCTATCAAAGCCTTAAAAAAAAAAAAACAAATTAAAAAAACCCAAAGTACCTGTAAGGAATATGTACACTTTTTCCCCCTCTGCACAAGTCTACAGTGGGTATAGAATGTCTACACATCCCTGTTAGAATAAAAATATATCACAATAAATCATTTAAAAACTTCTTCCACCTTTAATATGACTTGCACAATTCAACTGAAAAGAAACAAATCTGTTAGGATTGTGCACAACCCTCTTCAGGACACCCCACAGATTTTCAGTTGGATTTAGATCTGGGCTCTGACTGGATCATTCCAAAACTTTTATTTTTTTCTGGTGAAGCTGTTCTTTTGTTGATTTGGACGCATGCTTGAGTCTTTTGTGCAAAACATACCTTTTATATTTGTGGCCAAAAAATTAAAGCTTGGTTTCATCAGGCCATCACACATTTTCCCACATGCTTTTGGAAGACTGGATGTATTTATTTTTTTAAATTTACCCAGACCTGGATGTTTTTCTTTGTAAGAAAAGGCTTTTGTCTTGCAATCCTACCCCATAGTCCAGACATATGGAGAATGTGGGAGATTGTTGTCACATGTTCTACACAACAGGTATTTAGCAGAAATTCCTGCTGTAGGCCTCTTGTCAGCCTCCTCAACCAGTTTTCAGTTTTGATGAGTTTTTTTTTTTATTTTTTGTTTTTTTTTTGGGGGGGGGTCCAGTTCTCAGTAACTTCACTGTGGTTGCATATTTTTCCCACTTCTTGATGACTGTCTTTACTGTGTTTCATGGTATATGTAATGCTGTGGACATTTTTTGTACCCTTCTCCAGACTGATATCTTTGCACAATAAGATCCCTCTGATGCTTTGTTGGGTTTCTGTGAACCATGGCCTTTGCTGCAGGATGCAACTGAGTCATTGTCAGGAAACTCCTATTAGGACAGCTGAACTTTAGTTGAAGTTAGTCAGAGTAAAATTAATTGTATCAGGAAGGGCATCCAGGGAAAAATCTCTGCCAAATTACCAATTAGGATTAATCTGCTGTGGCGACCCCTTGGGGGAGAATACAAGGGAGCAGCTAAAGGTATATTTTTAGGTGTGTACCCAAGAAGACTGAATACTGTATTTAAAGCAAAAGGTGCTTTGATTAAGTATTAGTTTTAGGGTGTGCACACTTATGCAACCAGCTTATTGTACATTTTCCCACTAACAGATTTGTTTTTTTCAAATGAATTGTACATTTTAGAGTTATTATAGTTTTGTATTTTCTAATTAGTTTTTATTTTTATTTCGTTTTGAGTTTTTGTTTTGAATTCAGTTCAGTTTCAGTTAGTTTCCTGGGTGGGTTTGCTCGTTTTAATTTAGTTTTTATTGTTTGAAAATGTTTAGTTTCAGTTTAGTTTTTATTAGTTTCAGTGTTAGTTTTAGTTTTCTTGCTTATTCTAATATGGATGGTATTTGTCAGGGGGAGATTTAAGGTGTTTAGATCAGAAATTACAATACAAACACAACACTTTGTGAAGGCAGATGAGTCTTGACAATCATGTAGCCACCCTGAGTCTCAATAAACAGTTGCATCAAAGCCTCATCAGACAGACTGTCTGAACAAATTTAACTCAACTGACAAAGACTAGAACTAAGGACATTTCCTGTATATTTTTATTTTATTTTAGTTAGTTTCCTCAGCCCACAATGTTGTTTTAGTTGGTTTGAATTTTTCCCAAAAATCTAGTTTTATTTTTATTTCAGTTAACTAAAATTATTTTTCTCATGTAGTTTCTCATGTAGTATAGCCATTCTAAGTCCCAGTATTCTTTTATTTTTTTCAGCAGGGCACGTCACCCGTTTGTGGCACTAAATGTAGTTTTGGCGACATCTGGTGGTTTGTATTTGAAACTACCTTTCTCTGACTGGCTCCGTCCTTTGTTTACGTCACTAAACGTCACTAGGAAGTTCCTTCGGATCCAAAGCGACATCATGGCAGAGTACACAGACCCACGTGAGTAGTAAATTGCAAGAAAATAACCCCCAAGTAACTTGGACTGTTAAAAATGTAAACGCTTGTTTTAGCCGGAGGCTACTCCTGCTGTTTATTCCGGTAAAGAATGTTGTGTTGCTGGCTAACTGTAATGAACGGTGATGCAGTTGAAGCTGTGCTAGTGTCCGTGTTGCTTCATGAGGCTCTGACGCCTAACTGTGAGGTTTTACTCCGGCAGACTGTGATGGAGCTGCTGAGGACATGCCTGAGCTCTCTGACGGGGAGGAGGATGATGATGACGTTGATGATGAAGAGCAGTGGCAGTGGATGGAGGAGGACAGTCAGCCGGTCACCTGTTTGTTCTGTGACAGGTAGGGGGACCAGATCCCATCCTTACCTTACTTTACTTTGTTTCTGGGCGCAGGCTGAGCCTCAGTGCCCAGATACCTCAACCGAGGTACAGATCATTGGGCTTCCCAGTTGAACATCTGTGGGTGATTTTTTTTTTTTTTTCCAGTGAGCATCCAGGCGGTTCTTGAAAGTGTTCACATTTGGTGAGGTGACTACTTCTTCAGGAAGGCTATTCCAAAGGTTGACCACTCGTAGCCTAACAGCATGCTGCCTCATCTTCAGTCTTGCCCGCCTCTTCCTCAGTTTGTAGCTGTGCCCCTGGCGTTGCTATCTTTCACTGTCCAGAATGGTGTCCACCTGTCTGTCATATACTTGGAGTATCTTGTACGTTTCAATCATATCTCCCCTTAGCCTTCAGTGTAGGTAAGCCTAATTTGCGTAGCCTTTCTTCATAGTCTAACCCCCTCATCGATGGAATTCGTCTAGTTGCCCGATGTTGCACATTCTCTATGGTCGTGATGTCCTTATATGTAGGCATCCATACCGGCGCAGCACATTCAAGGTGTGGCCTGACCAATCCCTTGAAAAGTAGTTTAAAATTCTCGTGATGATGAAGATACTCAGAAGAGCGTCTTATTGCACCCATAATTTGATTTGCTTTGTTGGCCCTAACATTGATATCAGTTCTAAACAGCAGTTTCTCATCCATAATCACTCCTATAGCTCTCTCATTTGCTGTGCTTATCAGTTGGGATGAACTCTCACTTGCATTGAAGTAAAACGGTTCCTTCCTAGATGGGTTTCCCATATGCATAACCTTGCATTTGTCCGGGTGGAATTTCAGCAACCATTTTTCGGACTATTCAATTAGCTTGTCTAAATCTTTCTGGAATGCCACTGTAGCTTCGAGTGACCCTGCTTTTCTGAACAGTTTAGTGTCATCCACAAAGAGGTAAACACCGAATGATTCATTTATGTACAGAATAAAGAGCAAAGGTCCCAGAATTGACCGTTGTGGTATGCCACTAGTGCCATCTCGCCAATTTGACTTTTCTCCATTCACCAGTATCCTTTGTTGTCTCCCTATTAAATGAATGCTTCTATCCATTGCAATAGGTCTCCTTGAATCCTGTAGGAGTTTATCTTCACTACAAGTCTTCGGTAGGGTAACTTGTCAACATAAAATCCATGTAAACAGCGGTTATATTCTCCCCATTGTCCAGTATATCGGTTCATTTATCAAGGACATATAGGAGCTGTAGTGTGGTAGATCTTCCATTGATGAAACCAAACTGTCTCTTGCTGAATAAATGTTGCTCTTTCATGTGTTCAGTAACTAAATCTCTCAAGCAACAAACTAAATGTGGGACGAAGAGACTGTGTGGGACACGGCATGCAGTGTATAGCTCATGTATGCATCAGCTGGCGTTGAAAAATGCACACAGTAGACTTCACAAGTTCAGCTTTGCTGTCCTCGTGCAACAGTCTTACACTCATGTATCCCTTCTTTCTCTCATGAAGATGAAAATGAAAGAATGTGGCTCTCTTTGCTCTCTTTTCTCTCTTCTCTTTCCCCTCACCCCCAACTGGTGGAGGCAGATAACTCTCTGCCGGAGGTGTCTTGTTAAAAGGGAGTTCTTCCTTCCCACAGTCGCCAAGTGCTTGCTCACAGGGTTTTCTCTGTAATACTGTAGGGCCTTTACCTTGCGGTGTGAAGCCCCTTGAGGCGACTTTTGTTGTGGATGGGTGAAAGTGTAGTGTCTTATAAATACTCAAAGTCAAAGCAGTAAGATAGTAAGTACAATATGAAAGATATAAATTGAAATGAAAACTAAATGAACCTTAATGTAAGAAGTGTAATCTGTTACATGAATACTATATACAGGATATGGACATAAGAAAAATAGTCCAGGTGTTAAAGAGAAGAGTTGTACAGTCTGAATTGACAGGTAGGAATGATTTCCTGTGACGTTCTGTGGTGCATCTCGGGGAATGAGTCTGCTGCTGAATGTGCTCCTGTGTCTGTCTATGGAAAGAGTGTGAAGGATTGTCCAATATTGTCCTTAACTTGGACTGCATCCTCCTTTCTGACATCACCGCCAGAGAGTCCAGCTCCACACCTATGATGTTACTGGCATCACAGATCAGTTTGTTGAGTCTGTTGGTGTCCGCTATTCTCAGTTTGCTGCCACAGCACACTACAGCATAGAGGATGGCACTGCCTACCACAGACTCATAAAACATCCTGAGCTCTGTCTGGCACATATTGAAGGAAATAAGGGGTCTCAGAAAATGGAGACAGCTCTGGCCCTTCTTGTAGAAGGTTTCTGTGTTTTTAAAAGAAGACCCGTTTATTGTCAATATGAACACCGAGGTATTTGTAATCTTCCAATGTCTCGGCACAGACATCGTGGATTTAATTGGGGTCACTGTGTTCATATACACTCTGTCCATACTTAAATTAAACAGAATTGCACTCAGTGATCCCTGCTCTTATACATTAAGGTCACCCTTCCTACATATTCTCAAGAGACAGATGTTAACACACAGCATAACTGTGCCTTCCAAACACCATAATGTTCAGTTTATTTAAATGTTTTTTGTAGAAAAATATACTGAAGTACAACCATGTACTGAAGGCATTATTTGCTTAAAGTCCTTCAATCCATCCTCCCGACATCAAAATAAAGAATTAAATAAACTAAATAAATAAAACCAGAATAATGCAAGGGATTAATATGAGAGAACAAAACCTCAAACAGATCTTGCCATTTCTGTCCATCACTGAAACAGCTGCAGGTTAATTCACACAGGCTGTGCACTCCCAGCAGCCTGGAAATCAGCTGACTGAAACTATGTCTGCTAATTTTCTACAACCACATGCTTTTGAAATCTCTGAATCGGCAAAAATGACTGACACTAGTTTGTTACTACAGTCTGCTGATGTATATGATTACTTGTACTGCACAGAGTGGTAAATGCTGGTTATTTCAACTGTTGTTATATTATCTGGCTGTTAATTTTCTTTAGGTTTAGATTGAAATGCATCCATATGCTGTAAACTGGCACATCACTTTCTGAGACTCTGTACTGTGTCGTTTCACTTCGTGTTGTCCCCCGTTTGAGTTAGAAAAAAAACTCGGTCAAAAAAAGGCAACAAACTCTCCAAAAACCACCTTTTACCCAGGCATAAATAGTTTCACATTTTCTTTGTGTCCTGTTGAAATCTGCATAACTTTTATCTTTGGACTGACTGATTTTCCCGCTTGGGCGTTGCTCTGGATTTAAGGCGACCAGTAACTCCACATGTGCTCAGTTTGATTGACATCAAATGAAACTCTTGGACAGACAGCGTTCTTCACAGCCATTGGATAAGAGCCCGACTTTAGAAAACTGGATTTTTGAAAGCACAACAAATAAAACAACTGTAACAAAACAGTGCTGGGAATCACTGGACATCCTGTTATTCCTGTAACGAACATTTGATGGAGGAGTGATAATGCTATGGTGGTGTTTTTATGGGGTTGGCCTGTGCTCATTAGTTCCAGTGAAGAGGAATCTTCATGCTTCAACTTACCAAGACATATTGGACAATTTTACACTTCAGTTTTGTGGGAACAGTTTGGGGAACGTGCTTTTCTGTTCCTACATGACTGTGCCTCAGTGCACAAAGCAAGCTCCATAAAGACATGATTGGATGAGCTTGGTTTAGAAGAAACTGACTGGCCTACACACAGTCCTGACCTCAACCACAGCCTTTGAGATGAACGTGAGTCGATATTGTGATCCAGGCCTTCTCATCCAGAAACAATGTCTGACCTCACATATGTGGGTGAATGGGCAAAAGTTCCCACAGACATATTCCAAGATATTATAGAAATCCTTGCCTGAAGAGTGGAAGCTGTTAGGTGGCCCAGTACTTTTTGTTCATGTAGTGTACTACCCAAAAAAAAAACAAAACTATATATATAAACCCACCAATTTTAAATATGTTACATTTCAAAATTTAGTGACTCCACTTCATACAAAGGCTGGAATGGCTGTAACTGTATCCATGAGCAAATTTAAAGGCAAATGTTATGTCTACACTTACAGTACTTTGCTGTTGACTGATAAATTTTCATTGTCTCCGCCATGTCAACATGAACAGTAAGCATATAGCGAAACACTTCTTGAAATGTAGAGAATAAGAAAAGTTAATTCTGTTTGTACCTTGCATTCACATGCAGATGCAAGCATTGAACTGTTTTCAAGAAATATTTCTTCAAAATAATATATTTAGGTTCTTGATTCAGGGTTGGTAGGCTTTATAGTGTTTGGGCTCTATGTTAAAGCTGAAACATATTGGAACTCAGTGTTTTTGTCAGATTTTGATAAACTATGTGGCTTCCTAAAACTGGTAGAGTTTCCTTTTCTTCAGACACTTTTAGAAGGCCAGCTTTCATTCGGATCATTTCCTCTTTTTATAAATGTAGTCCAGTTTTGCTGCATAAAACTGTTTTGGGATCAGCCACTCAGATCTGTGAGTGTATTGAATTCTCAGTGGAAGTTGCTGTGGAAATGTAAAGGTCATCTTCAGTCATCTCTGTCTCTTATAGCGTGCCTTGTGAAAGTGTTCATACCCTTTGAACTTTTCCACATTTTGTTATGTTACAACCACAAACGTTAATTTATTTCTTTGGGATTTTATTCATTGGACCAACACAAAGTAGTGTTTCTGCAAATAAAAATCTATGGCATGCATTCAGCCCCCTTGAGTCAATACTCTGTAAAATCCACCTTTCGCTGCAATTACAGCTTCAGATCTGTTGGGATATGTCTCCACCAGCTTGCATATCTAGACACTAAATTTTTTGCCCATTTGTGCAAAATAACTCAAGATCGGTCATATTGGCTGGAGAGTGTCTGTAAACAGCAATTTTCAAGTCTTGCCACAGATTCTCAGTTGGATTTAGGTCTGGATTTGACTGGGCCATTCTAGCGTATGAATACGCTTTGATCTAAACCATTCCATTGTAGCTCTGGCTGTATGTTTAGGGTTGTTGTCCTGCTGGAAGGTGAACCTCCACCCCAGTCTCAAGTCTTTTGCAGACTAACAGATTTTCTTCCAAGATTGCCCTTTTTTTGGCTCCATCCACCTTCCCATCAACCCTGACCAGCTTACCAGTCCCTGCAGAAGAAAAGCATCCCCACAGCATGATGCTGCCACCACCATGTTTCACAGTGGGGATGGTGTGTTCAGGGTGATGTGCAGTGCTAGTTTTCCACCACACATAATGTTTTACATTTCAGAATCAGAATACTTTATTAATCCCAGGCGGGAAATTGTTTTTTCTTACAAATAATCAGTTATATATAAATAAATATAAATCTGAAAGGCATGAAAAATGAACATTAACATATCAGCATGTATGTATAAATTGCAATATGTAACATAACTCTGAAGTTAAACACTATATATAATTTGTACACGATATGCAGATAGAAAGAAACTAGTCAAGGTGTCACAGGTTGGGATGATTTCCTGTGGCGGAAGGAGTCTGCTGCTGAATGTGCTCCGGTGCCTGTCCAGAAGGTCATGGAAAGGGTGTGAAGGATGGTCCAATATTGTCCTTAACTTGGGCTAAAAGGCCAAAATGGGCAATTTTAGTCTCATCTCACTAGAGCACCTTCTTCCACATGTTTGCAATGTCCCCCACATGGCTTGTGGCAAACTGCAAACGAAACTTTCCTTTACCAAAGTCTTTCTTCCTGCCAGTCTTCCATAAAAGCCAGATTTGTGAAGTGCATGACTAATAATTGTCCTATGGACAGATTCTCCTGCCTGAGCTGTGGATCTCTGCAGCTCCTCCAGAGTTACCATGGGCCTCTTGGCTGTGTCTCTGATTAATGCTCTCCTTGCCTGGCCGGTCAGTTTAGGTGGATTGCCATGCCTTGATGGGTTTGCAGTTGTGCCATACTCTTTCCATTTTTAGATGATGGATTGAACAGCACTCTGTGAGATGTTTAAAGCTTAGGATATTTTTATAATCTAACCCTACTTCTCCACAACTTGATCCCTGACCTGCCTGGTGTGTTCCTTAGGCTTCGTGATGCTGCTTGTTCACTACTGTTCTCTAACAAACCTCTGAGGCCTTCACAGAACAGCTGGATTTATACAGAGATTAAACTACAAGCAGGTGGACTCTATTTACTAATTAGGTGACTGGTGAAGGTAATTGTTGCGCTGGATTTTATTTGGGGGTATCAGAGTAAAGGGGGCTGAATACATATGCACAGCACACTATTCAAATTTTTATTTGTAAAAAATGTTGAAAACCATGAATCACTTCACAATTTTGCACTGCTTTGTGTTGGTCTATCACATAAAATCCCAATAAAATACATTTATGTTTGTGGTTGTAATGTGACAAAATGTGGAAAAGGCATGTAAGTCAAGGAACAAAATTTACTGTTAGATAAACTAACTCAGACTCAGGACCCAACATATATCATAGATGTCTTTTCATGAAAATGCAAGGTTAATTTACATATATTACTGTTTTTTTCATCTGGTGTGTTTTCTATACAGTAAACCAAGAAATCTGAGAATTTATTTTTGACTTTTTTAGCTTGTAACTAAGCTGTAACTAAGCCTTTCTACTTTTTTAGGTCGCTAAGTTCTGTAAATGCCACCCTGCAGCACTGCACAGCCGAGCACCAGGTCAACCTTGTAGATATAATAAGAAAACACAGTAAGTAGATTCTGACTTTCTCTGTAGCACCGAAGAAGCAGACGATTGTTCTGTTTTGCTGAACTGACCCGACCTTGTCTCCCTCATTAGGCTTAGACGACTACGGTTACATAAAAATGATCAACTTCATACGTTCAACAGTAAGTACCGTTTTAAATTGGATTGAGCCTAATGCTGTGAAATATGAGGAGCTAATGTTCACACTTGTTTATGTACGCTGTGAAGAGTTAATATTTTGCATTCTGTATATATTGTGAAATTTCTACATTCTTGAATGTTTTTTGAATTAAAAAAAACCCCAAATAACATCATGAGTATATGTGGTTTTCATAAGTAAATCTGTGTGTATAGAAATGTAAAGCATCCTGTCTGACGGGTCTGCCAGATGCTCCATTACCCTGGGAAAGCGAAGACTTCCTGCGACCAGTCCTGCAGGATGACCCTCTGCTGCAAACAGGTAGGGCAACTCCTTTAAGTTTTATAGCACAACAGGTTTTAGTTTATACTTCTGAAGGATAACTTGACCGCATTTTAAGGAACGACATTAACAGGTCTCTGTCCTGTAAAGCAGCTTTTGTGGCTAAATCCGCCAATTATGGGATGTGTCATCTGACTCCTACTGTGGTTGAGTGATAATGGGACTGCTGACACCAAATCCTGTTTGCCATGCTCCTGAAATTATCTTAATTTGAGAGGCAAATACAATTTAGGGTTGCACCTTCTCAGTGATACAGCTTTGCAAGATTTCCAGGAAATCATTATTTTGTATTCCTAAAAAGAAATACCATTTTCATTCCCTTTATCTTTTTCAGACTTCAGCCTGTCTTTTGGCTGTAGTGCTCTGACTGTATACGCTGGGTTCTGTATGAGTGTTAAATGACTGTAAAAGATCAGCACTAGAACAAAGCCCTGACATCACCGGTAGGTGATGCATATGCCGGCATGGTATTTGCACTCGTGCTCCATTTGTCTGGCTGAAATAGATGTTTTGCCAAATTTTGGCAGGAATAAAATGCACACATGAAACAAAAGCAACACTCACCTCCCGTATACTACTTGTTGTAAGTTGCAGGCTTAATTACAATATATCAAATACAGTTACATGAGAAAGTTTTCACAGAACTCTATGCAGTCCTGTGAATACATCCTTATTTCCATAGGAATTAAGAGGGCAAGTTGTGGCCATCTGCTGCTGATCAAATGCAACTGATTAACTTAGCAAGTGTGAGCACTTCAATAAAAGTAGAGGTTTTGGCAGTTTTCTGGTCTGGAGTTTTCTAGTGTGTGAACACAGTACCACAGTCTTCCCAGGAGTGGACATCCCAGCAGATTCACCTGAAGGTCAGACCGTGCAACACTCAGAAATTGCAAAAAGCCCCAGAGCTACAGCTCAGACTCTACAGGCCTCCGTTACCATGTTAAATGTTAAAGTTCACGACAGTAGAACTAGAAAAAGACCAAATATGAACAAATAAATGAACAAATATGGCTGTTTTCAAAGGATTGCCAGAAGAAAGCCTCTTTTCTCTAAGACGAAAATGGTGGCGTGGCTTAGGTTTACAAATTTGCATCTGAGCAAACCACTCCAGGAACAATGTTCTTGGGACTTAAGTTGAGATGTTTGGACCATAATGCACAGCACCATTTGGGCTTTTTATTGCTGCCATGGGCACCTTGCAGTCATTGAGTCAGCCATGAGCTCCTCTGTATATTAAAGTATTCTAGCGTCAGGTGCGATGCCTTCTGTTTGGCGGCTAAAGCTTGGCCGAAATTGTGTCACGCAACAGCACAATGATCCCAAACACACCGGCAAATCTACAACAGAATGGCTGAAAGAGAGGAGAATCGAGGTGTTGCAACAGCCCAGTTAAAAGTCCAGACCTCGGTGTGATTGAAATGCTGTGGTGGTACCTTAAGAGAGCTGCCTCCAAACCTCAGCGAACTGAAGCAACATTGTAAAGAAGAGTGGGCATAAATTAAAGGTGGTTTAACAAGCTGTTGAATCATGGGGTGAACTTAGTAATACCAAAGGACTGCACAGAGTCAAGTGAAAACTTTCTTTTTTACACGACTTTAATTTCTCTCCTTTACTCATCTGTTCAGTTCGTTGTCCCTACAAGACACCTTTTTCCTGCACCAGTGATTAACATGCAAATGTATCAGTTGGTCTCCTCTGTCTGTGTTTCTGTCAGATCCTGATGAGCTCTGTGGCAGTGAGGGGTCATGCCCGTTGACTGGGGCTGAGCCCCGTGACGCCCTTCTGCACAGGGCACAGGCTGCCGAGGAGAGAGCTCGTTGTTCAGAGGAGGCACTGGCCAGAGCCATGGCTGACCTGCATAAGCTCAAGTCAGTGACTTTTCTACATTTCTTCATTTCTTTTTTACGGGCTCGAGAGCTTGCAGTTTACTCAGTATGTTGCCTCTGCACTACCCTCTTGGTTCCAGCAGGGGGACACAGTGAACTCAGGTTTGCAGAAACATGAGCAAGAGTACCTTGTGGAAGAAGTTTGAAGGAAGGCAAAAGATAAAAAAGGGAAAGGAAAATTCCACTGCAGCATAGAGGTTAAAGTGAGGAGGAAAGGTAGGTAGGGGAGCAATAAGGGAATATTACAGAAAGGGTGAGCTTTGGGGAGGTGGGGTGAGGGGGATTTAAGAGAGTTGGAAAGATGAATGCCCCCCATCTCCTCCATTTACTGCTTCGTGCCGCATGAAGGCTGTGTGTGCTTTCTCCTTTCTGCTCGCTGCTTTTGTCCCTTGCCCTAATATAAGAAGTTAAACAGTGATCTGTGTGATGTTCCTTCAGGCTGCTGGCTCAGGGCTTGGTGCTGAATGCAGAAACGAGTCGATCTGGTAACCTGGGCGCTGTGGCCGAGCTCCGGGAGGACGAGGACGAGGCCTACTTCAGTTCCTACGGACATTACGGCATCCATGAGGAGATGCTGAAGGTCTGAGTTGTGTAAACGCTCACACACACTGACCAGGCCCGCAGGTCTCTTTGCAGAATAATTTCCCCTGAGCACAGAAGTGAAGGCGGGTTCATCAGCGTGAATCTTGGCTAAAAGATTTTCATGTAGCATATAAATGAAAGTGATGATCTCTATGTATGAATTAATACTGAGGACAAGACATGCTCTCAAAAGTGACAAATCAGCAATACGTGCTGAGCTCTCATGTGAAACACTGCTCTTGCCACTGCATGGTGGATGCTTTAAATGTGGAAATTAATTTTTACACTCCTGAAGCGCTGAAAGTGTCAGTAAGCTGAGGGGGCTGTGTGTGTGTGTGTGTGTGTGTGTGTGTGTGTGTGTGTGTGTGCGTGTGTGTGTTTATAGGAGGTTAGCTCTCTCCGCCTTTCCTGTTCTACTTACCGCAGTGCTTAGACATATTCCTACTGGCTGTCCTGATTGGTGCTAAGCGCTGTTAAGTTTTGCGTCATGTTTTTGCGTCAAGCTTTAAAGTCCATCAGAGTCTCAGGAGGGGCAGGAACACGTGATGGGGGCCTCTGCAGTAGAATGTGGTCAACTGTTTTACAGGACAGCATGAAGCGCAATACCTATGACGCAGTCTGTGTGTGTTTGTGTGTGTGTGTGTGTGTGTGTGTGTGTGTGTGTGTGTGTGTGTGTGAGAGGAACCACATAACAGAGGGAGACTTGTTTTCTGAGTGCCCCAGGTTAGATTTGTTGCTTCTGTTTAAATCAACTTTTATTTTGCCACTGACATTATTAGCCTGGATCATTTAAAAATGGATCCTGGCCAATCAGTGTGATACAAGTCAATCTCCATGACTTTGGTTTACAGAGAAAATTGACCTAAAAGTTTAATCAGTCTGGGATTTTTGTGGAACTTCTGTGTCCACATGTGATTAAAAAGGAATCTGAATAATTAAACTTTTCAAGATATTTTAGTATATATTATATGAATATTTTTTTTTAAAATTTGGTATTGAAAGAGGATTTTCACCCTGCAAGAGTTGCTTGTTGGCCTTAATAGGTCGATATTGCCCTATTCTACAAAAAATCATTGTTAGTGACACATGCAAACTCCTGATTACTTTAAAAATCTTATGTTTTATTACCTTTTTTGACCTACACAATGCATTCTGGGATCATGACATAAATTGGTTGCAGAGTGTGACTTGTTTGTGGCTAGATTTTCTTTTACTATTGAACAGTGGATATGCATGAGCAATGCCACACGCTGCTGGTTGTGGTTCTCTGTCAAAAGGCAACGAAAACAGAGGCGTGAGTCTTCACTGCTTTCTGAGTGATAAGAAGAGGAGAGCTGAATGGGACCAACACTACTTCTCAAGGATCCATGTTTATGTTCTCCACACTTCCCTCCTGAAGCCTTTGAGTCATTTTGTCGACCACGGCTGCTAAAGAAGCCAACAGGGGCGCCAACAATTTTCTGTCACTAGGTGTACCTTCGGCTGCTCCCCAGAGGGTCGCCACAGCGGATCAGTCTGCATCAGTAATTTGGCAGAGGTTTTGCGCCAGGTGCCCTATCTGACGCAACCCTCCATGGTGAGAGGGGCTTGTGTCCCCACCTGGAATCAAACTTGGGACCTTTTGCTTGTAAAGCAAATGTGTAAACCAGGTGGCAATCCAATTTCCCCCTTGGATTAATAAAGTATTCTGACTCTGTTTGATAAATGCCATAGGCTGGTGAGGGGAAAAATGCGTAGAGAAACATCAGAGACAGGAGACACTGGAATCTCTTCTGCTGGGATGTAAACCACTGGCTCCCCCTGTCACAGCCTCTTGAGTGTGAACCATCGAACACGACCCTGGACAAGGAGAAACCTGACAACCCACCGGTTCATTAAGTCACACCATATGTAAGTGTCCAGTTTTCTTTAACTACGACCGACGTCGCAACTCAAACAGATGTCAGCACATCGGATGCAGCGCTACAGTGGCCGGCAGATGTGCATTACTGAATCTCTGTGCATCATATATGTGCAGGAAAAACAACAAGAGGAAGACTGTCAGTCACAGAATATGCTCCTTTCAGATGGTGAATCAAGCAAGAACAGTCAGCCCCCATACAGACAGTCTCATCCAGAGTTCATGTGAGCCCTCTCAAGCATCCATATAATGTGTAATGCACTACTCTAATCTATATTAGAGTAAGTTTGATCCTGATGCTTACCGTGTGCAACTCTTGGCAGAAAGTGGAGCTCTTTGCATCCTTGACTCTGTCTCTGTTGGCAGAGAGAGTTTTTTCCAGCTATTCTGGCCCACTCTCTCTCTCTCTTTCTCCTCTTCACCCTTCTGATCGTCCTTATTTTCAGTCATTTCTTTATTTTTTTTTATCTCTGCCAATATGCTCAGGTTCAAACTGAAAAGGCTGAGCAGAAGACATTGAGCCAGTATACTGCTACACAGGGTCGAGACCACAATGACCGTTTGGCGTCATTACCCAGAATGCATTGCAGCGTAAACGACAATTGTGAAATTACATTTTTTAAATTTATGAAAACTAAACAGTCCAGAACAAATTTTTATCAAAAAAGGTGT
>VUQH01055312.1:0-30065 GCA_015106775.1 Etroplus canarensis | reverse complement strand
TTAGCTGGAGTATGGTCTGGTGGTTGTAAACATGGACACCGCTGTCTTTGATGTCCATGCAGTTGAGAGTCGGGCTAGACAAGGATAATTATACCGATATTAAGGTATAATTATGAGGATATAAGCGCCATTTTTGGCTCCTGGAGTGGCTGCTGCCTGCTGCTGCCACGCCACCATCTTTTGTACTCTTTCTTGGCATTAAGCCATACTGCTGCTCGCTGATGCTTACATCCCTTCTTAACCTAGCTTCAACAACCCATTCCCATATCTTCATAGTATGGCTCATCAACTTGAGCCCTCTGTAGTTACTGCAGCTCTGCACATCACCCTTATTCTTGAAGATCGGTACCAGTGCACTTCTTCTCTATTCCTCAGGCATTCTCTCATTCTCCAAGATCGTGTTTAACATTCTGGTTAAAAAGTCCACTGCCCTGTCTCCTAGACATCTCCATACCTCCACAGGTATGTCATCTGGACCAACTGCCTTTCCAGTCTTCAACCTCTTCATAGCTGCCCTCACTTCCTCCTTACCAATACTCTGCACTTCCTGATTCACCATCCTCCCTCCATCTGCCCTCCTCTCTCTCATTTTCCTCATTCATTGCCACCCTGGTCCTGGGTGAGGGGTCAGACGAAGACCTCTACAATTGATAGACCAATGGAAGCGCTCATCTTGCCTGGGATAGGGTTACCAAGGAATCCCTGGAGCAAGGCCTGGGGGATGGCTGGGCTCAGCCCATGAGTCACATTGGCTTTCCTTTGGATCCATCACTTCTAGAAGAGGGCTGTGGTGGTTTGGTGCAATGTAGCTCAGGCTGTGGTTGAAGGTGGGCCCTTGGAGGTCTGAACCCTTGTTCTCTGGACACGGAAAATGAACTGGCCAAACATCTGGCTGATATCAAATTTAGTTACATAAATGCAAAAAGCCTAGAAAATAATACAATAGTAGCTACAATATTGCTAAACGATGTCATCAATTTTCAACGAATGAAAAGCTATTATTTCAATTAAAAAACATGCAAAAAGTAGTTATTAGCTTCAAAGAAGTCACAAAGAGAAGGAAAAAAATCTGGCAACAACCAAGTTTATTTTATGATACAATGCCTACATTATCATAAATAAACAGATTCACAATCCTTACCCACATAACCCCTGTCGTTTGTCCATTGTGGGAGAGCTGCCTGATGATGAAATCACTTGTGTTAAGTCAGCAAGGTTCAGATTAAGATACAGTATTACTTACATGTATTAGATATTGCTTTATAATTTGCTATAAAAAGATTGAACACACCACTTTAGAAAAATATCAAAATAGAAACAATCCCCATCCCGTGAAATCTTCCCACTCCAACATCCCCCCCTTGTAAATACATCCTTGTTGCTCCTAGAACCCTATTCAAAGAAACCTACAGTGTCTTTATAATTTTGCTCAGGCAGAAGTGAAGTTCTGACAAAAATAAATGTGTTAACTGTTCAAAACAGGATTTACTTTTCTCCATCTTTGTATATCTGCTATGTTTGGACACCTGCAGTCAGTGAGGCGGGCTATGTGGGCGCACTGTAACAGCCAATCCTGCATAAAGGACCGAAGGATCAGAAATCTTATAAAAACAGGGCAAAATAAAAGCACAACAGAGCACTAAAACCCAATACATGTAAACTCAAATGGGGTGGACAGGTAGAGATTGGGGGAGGGAACAAAAAAACCCAAACTGATCGAATGCTAAAACTCAGAATTTTCTGTTTGCAGTTTTTATGAAGACAAGATGCACAATCCGAGTGTAAAATCATGATTACAATACAATTTCAGCAATAATCACAGAGCCCCATACGAGCGATCATTTGCGCAGTGATCAGCCATAGAAGAAGGAAAAAAAAAAAAAAAAAAGCTTATACTTCATGTTTAATATAGGCTGATTTTCCTCATGCAGTGACGTGACCTGATTACACCATGCGTCTCCTCCCAGAACAGACCACATGAAAAAGTTTGAGCTGAATCAACCTGAGCACCATAGAAATAATCACTATCTAAACCTATAGCTACAGAACAAATTTTAAAATTCATACCAGACACACCAACAGTGAAATTTTGGGCTGACACTGGTGTTTGCAATCAGTTTGACTTAGTTATTTCTAATTTGTGTTGGTCTTCCCCTTATATTCAGACAGAAATTTTCATTACAGTAACCAAATGTTACTTTAAAACCACCCTCGAACATTCAGACAGCACAAAACTGATGAAACAACAGGTAAACATCACCCAGTGCCATTGAAATGCCATCTTATTTGCTCACGTCAGTCAGAAAGGCTGATATTAGCCAATACCATTTGGCTGATGAATCAGTACTATTCTATACAGAAACATGTGTGGACATTTTGATGTTAGTAGAAGCGCTGCTTTTTTGCTTGAAAAAAATATATATGGGAGGGCACTAAGTGCTAATAGTGTCCAGGCACTTCACCGTCAGAAAAACACCTGGCACAGAGCTTTAGATAAAACTACAGTATGACCTTAAACTACAACCATGCATGGATAAAACTGGCCTTTCCATTCTGCACTCGTTTCTACATATAAGGGTTAAATACACACAAAGACACAAACGATTCACAGATTAAAATCAACATTAAAATTAGTCTCTTCTGACTGCCACAAAGCTGTGTTATCCAGAAGCTACTGTTTGAGTATACCTCCCTCTTGTGGCGAGGGGAAAGCCCGAGTCCAGAGAGGACAATTTTTATCGTTCCAATTAAATCTGTTCTTTGTCCAAACATGTTGGAAAAGAGGTGAACAAGGTTTACTGCTTAAGTTGTGGTGTGCTATGGCAGGCGGCAGGGAGGTGCTGTGGATATGGCGAAGGACTGCTGATGGTCTTTACTTGCCGCTGCTCTCTGCAGCACCGCTGCCGCTGATGCCCAGGTAGGTGGCTGCTTTGTCCACAGCGCCTTGGACCGGGACGATGACACTGTCGAGGAGGCCTTTGACGGTATTGATTTGATCGGAATCCAGGTTCTGGTAGACGTAGTACAGAGACCCCCCCACCACCACAAGGAGCAGGAGCTTGAGCAACAGGGACAGGAATCCTCGTCGGACCGGTGCTTTGCTTGAAGAGATTGTGCTGGCCGGCCGGGAGAAAGACTCAGAATAGGAGTGGCTTTCAGTGTGAAGGCTGTGCTTTACCCGGGAGTCATCCAGCCAATACTCACTTGGTTTTAGAGGTCGACCGGCTGCTCCTCTGATTGGACGCCTGCAGGTCGCACTGATATGAGAAACAAGCAGTAAAAATTTAGGATATACTGACAGGAAATAAATACATCCTTACGCTTACCAGCTTTCTGCATAACTTAAAAATCAGAGCTCATTTGTAGATTCAAATTTAAAAATGTTAAATGTTTAATACAGTGGCCAAAGAACAAATGGTCTGTCTCAACAGGTTTCTTCCCATTTTTTCTCCAAAGTGTCCCCAAATGGTTGATCAAGGGGCAGTGACTGAATCTGAGAGGCACCAATTGCAGTTTTCTTTAAACAAATTCAAATTTTTAAGTCTTACCTGCTTATTCTGATTTTCCATTTCTGAACTACTATTAGCAACATACATTATTTTGAAGTTCTCCAAGTAACTAATGGAAGCTGTAACTGAAAATAAATGGAAGTCTGTAATTACTACCAAACTGCCAGCTTGTGGTAGCAGTTCAATGCTCTGTTCAGCATCATCGTGTATAACTGATGCTGACTGAGCTGACTGTATCAGAGCTTGATCTAACAAATGTTGATCAACTAGTCTGACTTATGCATAGAAAAAAGATACCATCACAGCCTATTGTATTTTTGGCACGCTGACAAGTACCATCACACTTCTTTGAGTCTGCACTGCAGCTACATGTCGTAAATGCCCCTGCAGCACTGGCTAATGAAATCAACACACAATCAGATAAAAAAAAAAAAAAAAAGCTGATTGGCTGGTCATCAGCTGATTAACTGGTCCAGCTTTAGTTGGGTTTCTTTCTACAATATAATAATTATTCTAGTCATGTTCCATAATATTTTCAAATACACCATTCAGATGCTTGACTCTGTACAAGTGTCTGAAAACTAGGGAAGAAAAATAACAAAAATGGTGATCAAGTGTTACCTGATGCCTGTTGGTGTGCTTATTTCATTGGCAAGGATATCTTCAACCACACTCTCGCTGGCCTTTTTAGGGGTTCCTTCGGTAATAATCTCCTCCACCACCTGTCAGTGTAATATAAAACATGTTTGTACAAAGTGAAACTATGCTATAATCGCCAAGATCATATGAGTGTGCTACAAGGAAAGATTAGCAGGTTAGTGAGGTGAGATATGGCAACCCCAGAGCTTTCAATGCCACAAAGGTGGCTCTCTTGTAACCTGGCTAGATTCCTATGGTAACTGATACTGGAGATATAACTTGGCCTGAAACAGGAGTTTCAGTTTAAAATTGATTTGAAGCAATGCATGTTCACTGGTTATTTTCCCAAAGGAATTCCTTTAGCAGAGAACATATAAGTATTTCTGCAGCATCACACTTTTGCCTCATGTATTTTTTTAATCTATACCACCTGTTCCTCTGATAATGTCTCTGACTGAAGAAGCTAGCCAAGGTCGCACTCAGTTGGCCAATTCTATGTTGAGAGCCTGAAGCATGTTAAATGAAGCTTTATAGCAGACGTTTTTATAAACTTGCTTTTGTGTGATGTGTCTCTCTCTTCACCCTTGTCTCTCTTGTAACCCTTGAATCATCTCTTTAATATTTTGTAGTTGCTTATTTACCTTTTTACATTTTAATGTGAATTTTTTATGTTCTAATCATTGACCACTGAAATATTTCCCTCTTTTTAAACAGGTCTTTAATTTGATCCTGCTTTATTTCTCCCCTTTATGTTCATCTTTCTGTTTGAATTTAGTATCAGGCGAATGGATCGTGCCCCACCTTTGTTTGCCGTCTGCTGCTGGTTCTGACAGTGACTGGAGCTTTTCCTCTGCTCCTTACAGGCTTCTCTACCACAGGAACTGGCTCTGGTTCAGGGGCAGTGATATCTGTGTGAACAGTAGAACGTGGCAATCAGTGCAGTGACCTGATCGGCATCATATTCTGCAACATACTTAAATATTTAGCTTGTGTCAGGTAAAATTTGACAACATTCAAAGTAAAAAGGATTCAGAACTCACCATCTTCTTTGTCACTGTAATGGTCAGAGTTTGTGTTGCCATTCTGGTTGCTGTCTGCCTTGGGGAGAGTTGTGACATCTGCAGGAGCTTCAGACTCGGCCGGAGGCTGGTCAAAAATCTTCTGCAGCCTTTTTTCATACACCGCACGGGTAGTGGCTGAAGGGGAATAAAAGGGAAAATAATATACAGTGTAACTTGTACATCACTTCAGCAGAATTCATACATGTTGTGTTGTCTTTTATTTCAAAAATCAAATCTGGGGTATACGGTGTTGCTACACTGAGCAGTATTTGAACTACATTTTTATCTAAATCCTTATTTGAAGGTCCACACTTTAGCCAGCCTGAAAACTCTAAAATTCTACTATAGTAGAGCATATATTAAAAATTTTATTGTTCCTCATTTCTACTTTTGTGCCATGGAAACAAATCTTCATTGTAAAATATAACTTCACAATTTTTTAAAGTCTCTGAACATTGATCCAGTTCAAAAATAATTCAACACAACAAATGTATATATACCAAACCTATTGGTTATCTTAGTTTTCATGACATATTTACAGGCATTTTGGTATACGTAGGCAAGAAATTGCAATTCAGACAAAGACATGTCATTAATTTTATAAGTATATACTGTTGTGCACAGTTTAGGCCTTTCTCAGTTTGTTGGACCATGGATTTGATTCTTATCATGAAATATTTATTGTTATGTGCACCTCTGTACACTGGCTCATCTTCTATCCACTTACTGTTTTTTCTATCACCCTTATTAACCTGCTTTCTGCCCTCTGATTAATAGTGCTGATGGCTGTGGAGGCTCAACTGCATGCATATAAACCCAAAGCAGTCAGCACGCTCATGTTCAGTGCTAGCATTATTCCTCAGCTGCCTTTTGCAGTTTTGTTAACCAACTATTAGCTGAGTTAGGGGTTAACAGTCCTATTTTGATCTTGGTTTCATTAGTTTCATTCACTAATATTGCTTTAGGTGAGAGTCTGAAAATGCCAGCTCATTGTGTGGCCGGTTTATGGTCTTCCACCTCTTTTGCTTGTTTTTTCTGGGGTTCCCATTTCCCTCTATTTGTGTTCAACCCTTGCATTTATTTTTGTATGATAAAAAGCATCTTGAACAGCAGCAATGTTATGGTATCTCATATGTTAGCTTTTCATGGATTTAGTGATCGTAACATTTACACTGCTATTTATGTTTCTGCAGTTTAAAAAAGTGTTAATTGACATAACTGAGCATTTTCTTTTACACTCTCATACAGGAATGTAGTAATTATAATAATGATAATAATAATAATAAAGGATTTTTCCTGGCTCAAAACTGGCCTTTGGGGGTGACAATGGTTTTGGATGTAGTTAAGGGAAAGTTACTTTACTCAATAGAGGTCTATGTATTTTGATGTCATTTTTCAAGATTCAAGAGAGCTTTATTGTCATTTCAAACCATATATAGCTGATGCAGAACATAGTGAAATGAGATAGCGTTTCTCCAGGACCTGGTGCAACATATAAATAAAGTGCAACATAGTGCAATAGTTGCACATTTGCCTGAAAATTGACAGCCCTATTGATTTTTCTTTGGTGGTTCAAAGCCTCTTTGATGTTATTGGTTTTAAAAAGTATTAAATAACAGAATTTACCATTTTTAAACAGTCTTATTTGGGAGTTTAGTAATAGCCAAACACAAAGATTAACAGTTCTCAATGATTAGCAGGCTCACACGAAATCTGTACCCACAGAATTCTGCAGATTTTGAAGAGGTGCGTGTTCCTGGGTCACATGTTGCTGTGACTTTGATCAGTGTGAAAAGACTGTCCTGAATTCTTCATGATGAAATTACAGAAATTAAAAGTGTTAAATTCAAAAGCTTGAGTAAACTGATATTTATTTCAGCCTGTTGTAATGTTGAGAAAATTTAGGTAGATTTATTATTTCAAATAAATAACATATTTGCTCAGGAAATAATGATTGTGATTAAAAAAAAAAAACCTAATTGTTGATAATGTAACAATAAAAAAACAAAAACACGCTGCAGAATTCCTCTGGATCACAGCAGAAAACTACAAAAAAAAATTGCAGATTCTGTTCGGGCCTGCTGATTAGCACACATCTTGATTTTTTATTGTTGGGCAAGACAAACTTGTTTTGACAACAGTGTAGTGATATCTGTAGAGGCGAGGGCTAGGCAATGATTAAAACTTAAAGAAGCAATAGTATTTCCTGTGGTGACTGTTAGGTTATATTTGTAGCACTATTACAACTGGTTGAAGCACATTTATTTAATTTACTGCACTTGTTTTATATACACACACACACATTTTTGTTTAAGTTTGCCTCCCAGTAAGTTACATCTATTTGTTTATTCCATGACAGTGTAGGACAGAGCCCTGTACTACAAAGCTGGGTTTGCGCTTATCCAGGTAACTTCAGGTTTAAATCCAGGTTTTCAGTACTATGAACAAGGTGCACTTTTTACCAGGGTATATTGCCAGGATAACTTATGATGTAGAACTAACCTGCTCCAGAGCAGGTTAAGTTCTAGATCAGAGATCAACAGATATGAAAACACAGCCAAGCAGTTCTCCAGAAAATAGTGTGACTGATCTTGAAAGTTCCCTTGGACCTCTGTGTGCATTAGCAGAAGGGTCTAAAGTTTTCTTAGTAGTGTCAAAAGTCATTTAGCATCAGTAATACAGATTCTCGGAGAAATGGATTTTTCCACTGTTGGCTGTAAACAATTTTATATTAATTTTATTATTCTATAAGCTTTAATATATAATCCTAAAACAGGGCGTCTATTTTTTACTGTTCTGATTTGTAGCCTAAATCAAATTTGCATATAGACTAAACCTACATTTGAAGTTTGTTTTTGTTTGTTCTTTATTTGCTCTCAGACCATTAAACATCACAGGGCTGCAGATGAAAGAATAAAAAGTATACCTGTCTCACACACATATCGAAACATTAATTTAACAGAATAAAGACTAATCTGTTGCATTCTTCTGTGTCTTAATGACAGAGCTGAGACACTCTTAACTTATACAGTCAGCATTTTTGCTGATTTGCCTTACTGGTAGGCTGAACTTTCTTAATAGAGCACATCTTTTACAGCACCTGAATCACACACATCCATACAGTACCTTTAAAACTGTACAGAGTTTTACCTGTTACAGACACTAGTATGGCTGTTTCATCTGCAGCAGCTGCGTTGATTTAGCCTGTCTGTGTTTAACTGCTTCATATTTTTTTCAATATTTCATCTTCCTTTGTTAAAAAAAAAAAATAAATAAAATCAGCTGCCAGTAGACTTATTCATGTTTCTAATTGGGCATATGAACTTACCTAGTTGATGATGGCTTATCCTGATCACCAATGTCAGGTTAAATGAAGCCAATAACTGAAAGAATATCTTGAGTATGCTTTGCAGTATACACACACCACTGCGCGATATTAAATATTCACATGCAGTATATATACACACATTACAATCACACTGTCCACATCCATGTCGAATCATGTGGAATTTTAATCCCATTATTGATTTGTAAATCTGTCCACTCTCCAAGTGCATCTATGGTGTAAATATTTTTGAAGTTTAAAGGAAAGTTTTTACAGCTATTTTATTTATTCAAGTTGTGTAAATATGTTTAATACTACCTTTACGTATCGTTTTTGATGCTTTTTATTAAGTTGTGTACATATATTGTATATTTTCATAACTGAGTGACCATTTGCTGCTGCAAATTTCCCAAAGCTCATCTTAGTACAGGACTCAGGAATCTAGGGTACTAGGATGGGTGGAGGGAAAAAAATAAATAAATGTATATATTTATATACACACATGCCAAATATTGGTATCTTATATGAACTGGAAGTACAATTTTAACTTTTTAGTACTAGAATAATAAAAACTTTTGCTTTTTCAGTCCACATACATCATCTACAATGCCTGTCTAGTTTTAAATTTTAAAACTGACTGGAGTGAGGGGAACACACAGAGTTTTATCTTTTCAGATAAAACTGATATTGACAAGTGTACCTTGAAAACATAATCTGCAGGTGAAAAAAGTTGATAAATCACTATACATATATATATATATATACACATACACACACATACATATACATCTCGCAACATATGTCATTGCAATACTCAGCATATCGCAGAATGTTAAAAATCGCAGTAATTTATGGTGGGGTCTCTAGGGATTCCCACCTCTACAGGGTACTCACCAACAATGGGTCCTGAGTCTACACCATGCTTTGCCAGCTGCTGCCTCAACTCTTCATCAGTCAGATCTGTCACCAGCACTTCCTCTGTGCGAGGCTTGTCTGTCTTTTTAGTAGCTTTCTGCATATAAAGGTAAAAACAAGCATCCATAACAGCGGCAATTAAAGACATGAGCCAGCCCGATATCCCAGCACGTGTGGGGAAATTTCTATCAGACACTTACCCTCCCGGAGCGACTTTTGTTGGACACGACGGGGGCCGGCAGCTCTTCGTCGCTGGAGAAGGTGTCCGCAGGTGGGGTCTTCTTGTTGTTCAACACAGTCAGATTCTTCAGATACAGCTGGACGTACACTTCTTTTCTATGCTCTCCGCTGGGAAGCGGCACGTTGTTTGCTGTAAGCTCGTTCTTCAGCTTATCCTTCGTAAGAACCGACGGGTCTTCGAGGAATTCTGCCATTCTAACTTAAATATTACTCGTTCGTAGCTGTGAGTGGTTTCCTTCGTGGCTGGCGCAGATTAGCCGGTTCTCTGAGCCGCTACAAACAACAACACCGTGAACGTGACCGAAACGCGCTGTTGTCAAACAGAAGTGGCGCCTACCCGCCGCCGAGCTAGCTAGCAACACTGGAGTGGTTTATCAAGATAAACGTCCAATTCTGCTCGTTAGCCTCACGGTTGCTGTACTTAGAGGTAGCTTCGATTTTTCGGAAATAGATAGGCGCGTATGCCGTGAATAAAATCAGTGCAAAAAGCTCAGTTAATTCGCTGTGATTTGACTGAATTAGCTTAGCTTCAAACCGGTCCACTTGCTTCTGTCCGTCCGCCGTCGCAACAGGGCCGAAGACCAACGCGCTCCGCTATTGGCTGTAAGACGGCAGTAAGCTCCCTTCTGATTGGCCTTCTATGAATGGCACATTTGCAGGCCGCCGCCACAAAGAAACCGCAGCGTTTGTGTTTCATATAACAGCTTTACATAAATCCTGCACCGGAAACTCGCACATTCGTTTCATTTTCACGATTTTATTGATACTATAATTTTATGAAATGGGCAGATGCGAGTTCAAAGCACTAATTAGGGTCGCAGTAAGTGGGGAGAGAACAATAATAATGGTGCTGCGCAATTACAAGCGTTCATACAGCTGCAGCTTCAGTCCGACATGTTTGTGGCTTGATTTTGGTCTCATCCTTACTGGAAAATATTTTTTGGCAATTATTGTAAGTAACTGTTCTGTCACTAAAGGTTTTTATGCGACATATTATGAGAACAGGCGTGTGTTCAGTGATGTTGATAAAGTCTGCCTCTGTAACAGAAGAGGGCAGCATACACCACATCATTTTACATCAGAAATAGTTCATTCTCGGTTTGGCGCCGTTTATGATCAAGTCAGCAAGCAAAAAAATTTGATCAACCGTATAAACACGCACAATATGCTTTACAGGGAAAATAATGGAGCTACAAGCAGGGGCGTTTCTAGGATTTTTTAAAACAATGGGGTGGCACCGGGGGTGGGCTCACAGGAAATCAGAATATAATATCAGAATTTGAAATAAAATCAGTGAAGCAAATGACACAGAAATCTTCAGGCTCACGTGCAAGCCTATGGTGCTGCACAAGAATTTAATCATTTTGTGTAGGAATAATTGTTTAGCTGGATGGGAACAAATTGTATTTAGGATTTGTACTTAAGTAAAAGTTAGAACCCTACACAAGTGCACAAGTTTTTAAATCAAAATATATTTGAAGTACTTAAAGTATATGTGCTCACTATGTAGAAATGTCCCTGGTTCGATTCCAGATAGGGGCAAAAGTCCCTCTCACCATGGAGGGTTCTGTAAGGGAGGGCATCCGGTGTAAAACCTTTGCCAAAATACCTGTATGGCTTAATCCACTGTGGCGACCCCTTGGGGAGAATACAAGGGAGCATCTGAAGGTACATTTATAAAATGCTGGGTAGCTTGAGCTATAATGCAAATTGGTATTGTATGTGCAGGAAATGTATGATGACAGTGAGAAAGTGGTGAAGTGTGCAGAATTAGTGGTTTACATCAGCTCTGAGTTTGCAGTGGTGATGGACAGGTTGACAGATGACATCAGGCAGGAGTCTCTGTGGGCTGTGATGTTCGCAGATGACACTGTGATGACAGGTGGAAGAGAGCCTGGAGAGGTGGAAGTATACACTGAGAAGAGGAGTCATTGAAAGCAAGACAGAATACCTGTGTGAATGAGAGGGAGGAAGGTGGAATGGTGAAGATGCAAGGAGTAGAGGTTGTGAAGGTGAATAAAGTTAAATACTTGGGATCAGTCATCCAAAGCAACAGACAGAGCACAAGAGCGGTGAAGAAGAGAGTGCAGGCAGGGTGGAGATGAGTGTCAGGGGTGCTTTGTGACTGGATAGCAGCAAGAGCGAAAAGGGAAAGTTTACAAGGTTTTAGTGAGCTCAGCTATGATATATGGTTTGGAGAGGTGGCACTGACAAAAAGAGGGGAGATGGCACAATTGAAGATGTTGAGATTTTCCCTGGGAGTGACAAGTATGGAAAGGATTAGAAGTGAGGGACAGCTCAGGTTGAGTGGTTTGGGGACAAAATCCAAGAGGCA
Source organism: Etroplus canarensis (assembly GCA_015106775.1). Classification (NCBI taxonomy): domain Eukaryota; kingdom Metazoa; phylum Chordata; class Actinopteri; order Cichliformes; family Cichlidae; genus Etroplus; species Etroplus canarensis. The sequence continues at coordinate 18,041 of VUQH01055312.1, read as the reverse complement.
AGGCTGAGATGGTTTGGACATATTCAGAGGAGGGATAGTGGATATATTGGACAAAGGATGTTGAGGATGGAGCTACCAGGCAGGAGGAGAAGAGGAAGACCACAGTGAAGGTTCATGAATGTAGTGAAGGAGGACATGCAGAGGGTTTGGAGAGCCAGAAGAGGATGCAAAGGGGTAGGGTGAGATGGAGACATATGATCCACTTTGGCAAGCCCTAATGGGAGCAGCCAAAACAAGAAGATGCAAATAGATAAGAAACTAAAGCTTTAAAATAAATAGTATGGAGTACAAAGTACAATATTTGCATCCAAAATATAGTAGAGCAGACGCATAAAGTAGCATAACATTGTGCAGGTACATTGCTCAAGGAAACGTGTTAAATTACAGTCCTACTAGTCCTATCCATGCTCTCATCCACTGGTGTTGGTCATTGGTACATTTACAGTACTCTAATCCAGTGGCATTGGTGGTGCCAGGGTGGGTTAGATGGGATCATCCTATTTCTAGGGGCAAGTTCCACCCCATGCCATGAAATGCGACATGACTGTTCAGACTGAGGTTGCTTTGTAAAACATCGGATATGTATCCAATTTAGAACTACATATAGAAGTGGCCTGAATCTGTTTTGAAAAAAAAAATGGATCTGGGCTTTTCAGACTGTCATAGACAAATCAAATAAAGGGACACACATGGGCAAAAAAATCTGATTCGGACTACTTTTGCCTGCAGTGGGAACATAGCGATAGAGAAGCATCATCCATGAATAGCCTACTGTCAAGAGCACCACTTAAATCAAGAGGACAAAAGATTATAATAATAATAATTATTATAATAACACACCCACCATACAAACACTCACACACACCTGGGGCATTTCTATTTTGCATTAAAAGTTGAGTACCTTTGGGTTTTTAATAGTGTACTGGAAAAAACAAGACACTGGGAAGTTATGGATATTTATTTGGCGGGATAATATTCATGCTAAAGTGCCATTTATTTTCCCTGCACTGAACCACTGAACAAATATGTGATGTAAACAGTAATTCAGAGGTCTGGAAAAAGGAAAATTTTTCTGACACCTTATAGGTAATTGATCAATATGTCAGTTATTTTCTAATGAAAATTGCTAGTTGCAGCTAGACATTTAACTACCTTCTGTTTGTCTTGGTCTCTGAACCCTCTTCCCCCTCACTGTGGGGACAGTGGTTTGAGGTGGCACCGTGTGGCTCCCCACCTGTCCTTCAGACCTGCCCCTCAGGGGCTTTCCTGGGATGCTGCTGCAGAAACCAAGCAATTGATCCCCACCTCAGCTCCAAACCACACTAAAATACAGCACTTCAAGTATAGTTCAGCTTTTCCATAGCGGATTTGCCAATGGAGTGTAAGCGTAAAAAATGTTGAGCCCTTGAGAAACACCTCTTAAGCTTTCTTTGTATGTAATTTATACAGAAAATAAAACTCAGGCCAAGAATCATAGAGAGTGCCTCTTTAACCATAACAGTCATGGCCTCTGAAAAATGATCAAAGACCACTCTTTAATCGTCAACATTCACATTTTCAGAATGATTTCATTTGAAATGGAACTGCTCCACCTGATGTCGACCAGTCAGTTTATTTGATGGCATTTCTTGACAGATGGTTGTTAAATAAACCAAGAGAACAAATGTAACAACTGGCTGAAGGAAGACAAAAAACAATTTAAGTGAAAGTAAGAACCAGTGTGCAGCTACTCCAGGAGAGTTGAATTGGCAATTGAAATATTAAATGTTATGTTGTGTTTGGAAAAGACGGCACATCTCAAATGAACATAAACGCTAACATCCATGTTCTAAAAGAGGATTTCTGATCATTTAGAAAAATGTTGAACACAGACTCCTCAGTTGAGTTTATCTTGGATTTTAAGCATCTCTAAATCCCAATTGAGCCAACCACAGAAGTACCTTAGGAAAAGTCAACCTTTACCACCCAGCGAATGTCTGATCCAATTCCACTGACACAACAAAACACATACTTGTGAAATTAATCAATGTTACAACACTTCAGCATACTGTATGATAATGACCTGTCACCTTGTGGGCATACATCTGCTACGTGGTCCAGGTGTACATAACAGTCAGTTGGGTATTCAGTTTTTTTAAAAGTCTTTTTTGTTTCACAAAATTCACACATTTTTACATAATTAGAAACATTTTGTAGTATGATGCAAAGCTAAAAAAGGTCAGTTTTGCTGCACTAATCTATCACAGCAATCTCTAATCCTCCAAGGATGTTATTACTTGCTGCCAAACTAATTAAGATCAAATCCTGGGCAGTTTCCTGTGCAAAAAGGAGGGTAGGATGCGGGCAGCTAGAGCAGTGTATTTCACCAGACTTTGTGTGTCCTGGCCTAGGAACAGCCATCTAGTAATGCTCACACAGTATATTTTCATCTGTTGACAATCTAAACTCTACTTAAAGGACACACACTTAGTTGTAGACATTTCTGTCAGAAGGAAAAATGAGACTGCCCTTCTGGCCCTTGCTGATGCCCATTTGGCAGCCTGCCTGTTTGTATCATACTCACTCCTCCATGTACTTGCATTCCTATTATGATTTAGGCTTTTCCCGTTTTATTTGGCTATTGAGTACAGAGACAAACTCACTCGTGTCCTCACTGAACTTAAGGCAAACATTACTGTGTGTGAACTTTCATGTAGTGAATGAAGAATTTCTATTAAGTCCGCACTGAGACACTCATGGGACATCATCTGGGATCATCGGGTGGAAAATTTACTATAAGTAATCCATGTTCTTGATAAGCACTGACATTAAAGGTTAATTTTTTCTGTCAGAGCCTCTTCTGCAGTAGCTGGTGACCCATTCACATGCGCTGCACTGCTATAGATATATAACTTAATTCACATCATTGTTCATAAGTATATAAAGATTCAAAAATGGCTATTTCTATATTAAATAATTAATAGCATTACTGTGTATAATACCTGCGGAGAAAGTCACAGCAGTGATACAAAATTATGATGTACACAATACTTCATTCTAGTGAATGAAAAAATAAGATAAAATATTAGGGCAGTACAGTGGTTAGCACTGTCGCCTCACAGCAAGGGTTTGAATCCGCCTGCCAGCTGAGACCCTTCTGTGTGGAATTTGCATGTTCTCCCTGTGCCTGCGTTGGTTCTCTCTGTGTCTTCTGGCTTCCTCCCACAGTCCAAAGACATGGTTTTTAGGTTAACTGGTGATACTAAATTGGCTGTAGGTGTGAATGTGAGTGTGAACGGTTGTCTGTATTTCTGTGTTAGCCCCGTGATAGACTGGCAACCTGTCCAGAGGGTCTCCCCTGCGTCTCACCCTGTGACAGCTGGTATAGGCTCCAGGATAAAATATAAGAGAAAACATTAAGTAAGAAAAAAGAGAAAATATAACCCCTTACCTCTTCTATGCAGATGTGCTAATGTGTTAGTGTATCCCAACTTTCCATACCTGCCATATGAGAAAATAATGAAGTCCATGTATAATCCTGTATTCTGTCATTAAGGATATGTTGGATTCTCACCAAGTGAAGGGTATCTAATGAAATCTAATGAAAGGTGAAAATGTGCAAAATTCTGTATTTTCCTTACTGATGCTGATTGCTTTAATGTCTTTCAGCTCAATGATTTTGTTATGCAAAGCTTATATCCTAGAACAGCTCCAAAGAAACTGTCACGTTATAGCTCAGCAGCCTGGTGATTCAATCCCACCCTAGGCCATTTGTTGCACGACATTGCCCCAGCTTACTGTCATCTAACTGTTGTTATGTAATAAAGGGAAAAGCAAAAAAAGAACAAATGCCGGAAAGCATTTTGTTTTGACAAAATGCTGTTATAAACAACGGAGTGAGACAATTGTAATAATGTACATTTGTAAAACTGCCCAAAAAACTCCAACACAACAGAAATGTCACTCCATATCTGTGGCTATAAGGGCTAGGAACCGTTTGGAGAGTCTGCTAACTGGTTCTCCAAATCAACATTATCAAGTAATGTTAATGTTGTTTTTATAGCATCTCTCTGGCATCCTCAGGTGGCCACAAATGTTACAAGTCTAGGGAGAGCATGTGCTAGTGAACTACTGTGCAGGAACTCATTGCCATTTAATACCTAACACAATCAATTTAATTTCAGCCCAAACAATGACAGCTCGTCTAGGGTTAGGGTTGGGTTGTTTTTTGGCCACATGCTATATAGCCACGTTTTTCATATGGTTGTTCTAAATAGGTTATATTTCTCTAAAAAGGGGTGGACAGTAACCTACCCCAACTATATCCCAAACCTTATGTGCTGATGGTGAAATGGTAAATGTTAAGAGGTTAAAAAGCATCGTAGCGCTAAATACATGCTTTATTTTGTGGTTTATTGCCAGGTGGACCTTCTTACATGTCTGACATGGCTAACCCAAGTGGCTCGTGGCTCTTTACTAAAAAAAAAAGAGGGCAACCTCACGCAGGTGACTGCCAGACTCTTGAGTTAGCAGGAAAGAAATATTTCTGTGCTTAACTTGGCTGAAGTTTTCAACAGACCTGCTTCTGCTTAGTTTTTCTGTCCAAATGTTTGAACACTGGTACCAGATCAGTATGGGAAGAGCCAAAGACTTCTCAAAAGTGATGTGTCGGTAGTGACACCACTATGCCCCATGACTGTTTCTTCTCTTTTGCAGAAAATGGGGTTCTGAGCTCAATTTTCAGTTAAGCACCAACAAAGAAATTGGAGTGTATTCTATGAAAGCTGACAAAAAGAGACCTCTTTGGGGACCTACGTGTGAGGTGCTTCCATAGATTGACATGACTGCTTATAATTTCCTTGTCAATTTTGGGGATTTCTGGTGTCAAGTTATTTTAAGTAATAACTCTCAGCTCTGTGTCTACTGCAGCCAAGACAAACCTGGGACTTAAGCTGATATCTTCTTATCTTATTCAGTCTTGAAAATGGAAAGATTTAGGCCTCAAAGAGCCTTACTGCCTGAAAGAACTGCTCTTCAACTCGCCCTACATCTGTTTGGTAATTTGAACTATTTGGTCAGTAGACCAGGGGTGAATCCTGTGGAAACAGCACTTGTCTTCGTGTTTGCTGTTCTTCCAGGAGGTAGTCTTGATGGTTCGGATTATGTAGCAGCTCATAGTTTTGGGTAGTAAAACACCGGGGGCCTATCGATGCTCCGAAGCCTCACAGCGTGGCTCATCCGTGCCAGCGGTAAAGGACAAATGTGCCAAAGTCTGCTGGGTTTGGCTCTTTTCTCACCCCCTGGCGTCCAACACCAATGTATCCAGCTGAGGTACAATAATTTGACACCTCTTAAGCAGCTGGACCCTTTAGCGTGACAACCACTGCTTTGTTTTATATTCCTGCGTATTTTGAACGCAATAAAAAATTACAGTCAGCAACATCTAAACTGTGTTTTTATCCACTTTGGACTTCTGCCCCTCCCCGCCCCCTTCAATCTCCCTTATCCCTCCCTTTCCTATGTGGGATTTAACGTACACTTTGTGGTAACCTTGCTAAGTTATCAGTTTTTTCTATGTTCTCTCACACTGAATAAAGGCTTGTTTCTGTGTGCCTGCTTGTTAAGACTTCAAGGACAGCTCCCTCCATCTGGTATTAAGTATTCCTGGTGCCAGTGTCGGGTTAACTGACACTCCTGCACTTAAACTAATGGCAGCGAACAGTCATCTCCCATGAGGTGCTCACCTTGGAAAAAATCACCCAGCTCCCTCATCCCCAATCATAGAGGTGCTCTTGCCACCCACTGAATGAAACCATGGGCATGAAAAGAAGGATTGTTTCGCCATTCAGGCATATATGAGGGCAAATGAAAACATGTAATACGCATGTCCTGCCTTGGATTTGCTTTCCTCTCAAGTTCAATGAGACGCCGAGAAGTGAGAGCAGCGTGCAAACAGAAAAAGCTAATAGTCAGCAAATCATCATTAACAAAACAGCTTCATTAGGGCAGCAAACATGTAATCCTGATTTTGTTCTTTTGTAGCAAATGATCCAACAACTTGATTTTTATACAAATATGTGCAAAATTTAGCTTTATTTTTTTGAAAAAAAAAAAAAATAAAGCTTTTGCCATATAATGGCAAATGTCTATGCCATTATATGGCATAAAGACATATAATGTACATTTGTATGAATTTTTTGTTGTTTTCTGCATCAAACATTAATAGCAATTGTTTATCAGTGAAGGTTTGTAATGGCATCATGTAGTATTTTTTCTTCTGCTGTGAATGATCATGTGCAATCTATTTCTACTTTTTCTTCACGTTGTAGGTCTGGAATGAGACCTGGGTCACATGTAATTACAACTCTACAGTAAGTTGGTCAGCATATTAGCAGTGCACGGCTTCTTGGTAGTCACATTTCATGCTAATGAGAGAGTCAAATGATAGAAAGTTTCAATTTACAACCAAGTAAGAAAATAATTGCACTGGCAAAAGTGTTCACATATGTTTGAGGTATTTTCCACATCCTGTGCTTATCGCCTTCTTTCTGTTTCACTGTGGAGCTGTATGCCATAACAGTGTCTGCAAATGGATTTTCCATCTTTTTATTTGACCACAATTTATTAGGCTGTGCTTTGAAGTTAGATTACATCTGTCCTAGGTAAGTTGTAACATAAATATCTCGTACAGGTGAATCAATGGCATCTCTCAGACCACATGAGTAAGACATCAACACCCGTCCTCCTCTGAACCCCCTTCTCAATGGAAACCTAAACAGCTTTTTAAGAATGAAGAGGTTTTTCAGTTTGTTGCTAAATATAGACCAGCCCAATGGGAGGTGGTAGGTTCCAGAGCCATTTTCAACAAAGATGAGCCCCAGGTCTTGCCCAGGGCCTGGCGGGTGGTGACTGCCGGTGGTCCACCTTTCTCTTATGCACCGGCTCTTAAGTAAACACTACAATCCTGCGGTTGGCTACAGCATGGCAACGAGCGAAAGGACTCACTGTGTAGTTACACACAGCTATGGTGTGTTGTCTCCTCTGGCTCACTCAGTCTTGGCCTCTCCCTGTCACAGAGGCCTGGGCAGGGGTCGAGGGCCAGTGACAGACCTTGAGGTGTGACTCCAGGAGCATGCTGGGAACTGCTGGTGGGAGGATGGTGTTGGACTTCACCTTTCTGGACTCCTTTGACTGAACTTTTTCCATGTGGAAAAAAAAGTCTTAATTAAGAACATTATCATGTATAATGCTAGTTAAAAAATGAACAATGATCCATGGTCGTGAACATTGAGACTGTTATCAATGAAATCTTTAAGAAAAGAAAAATGTTTACTTTCATTTCACAAAGAAAAATCATGTGTGTTTCTAGGTTTGTTTCTTTAGATACCAAGATCTTTAGATTCAAATGCTTCCCAAGTTTAAATCGAATTAATGGTAGTATTTTCACTGCAGTCTTATTGAACATTAGCACAACCCTAAAATGTCCTAAAGACAGTGTAAAGGATTTGGTGAGCTGGTTACATTTTGCATTTTTCACATTCAAAAGTTTAGTGTCTTAAAGAATAACAGCCAGGAATATCAGATTCAATCAGGAAATATCTGAAAGCTGAATGTTTTTTATCATAGGGGTAGGATAATATGCCATTAATCATCAGAATCATATCCAATAAAGTGCCAGATTAATCAACACCGAGGTAAACTGACAGCCCCAGTCCTTATCCACTGAGGAAAATAAGAGGCAACAGGTAAGCCTTTATCCATTGAGCTCTGTTCTTGTGTTGCTCTCCTATACACGGAGATTATAATTTAGGGAGTCTCAGTGGCTACCTGTAAGGACCACAGGGGTGGCAAATAGCAGGGCTGCGGCTTTCTGAGCTTCTTAGTGGTGTGAGCAGAAGGATTTACGGTAACTCTCAGACAAGCGTTCACAGCTTGGACTCTTGGCATGGATTCGATATTGTCTCTGGCTGAGCATCAAACCCACTGTACCTGAGGTCCAAAAGTACCTACACAAAACCCTAGGATGTTTGAATGATAAATCGCCGACATTTAGTGGCAGAACAAAAAATATTGGCGTTGCTGGGGATATCAATTTTAATTTTAATTTAGAGTGAGAGCACATACTGGGTGGCTTGATTGACCAGAGATCGGCTTCTAGTTTAAGTGACATGATCTTCTCTTGCAGACTAGGATATGAATTTTCCTGCGAATTCAGCACAGGTGCATTAATGGACAGCAACCCTGCAGTGTAAGAGTTGCCAGTGGGGGTGATATTGAATATCAACTATGATTTAAAGTAAATTGAGCAAGTTATCTTTAAGGTAATATCCAGTCCTTTTGGGACACACAATTTATTTCTTTGTGTAACTGGACTGTTTTTCAGTCTCTGCCTTAGCCCACCATCGTGAGGAACTTCTGGTTTTGATAAAACAGAACTCAGCTCCGTCAGATTTCCTGAGCAGTGTTCAATGATAAAACTATATGGCTACAATAGCTCAAGAAGTTAATATACCTGACATGCAGAGAAGTGTAATGGATCAGCTCTGTAATCTGTTCTGTTAAGGAGGATTAATATCAAAGATGAGGATGTTTTTGAAATCATTTGTATCATTAGCTTCTGTGTTACATTCAGGTAAGATCATCATATACAAGGCTAATACCATACTTTATTAATGTGCTGCCTGTTGATCACGCCAAGAGGTGCTTTAGACTGAATTTTTTCACCAACCACCACCCTGGAGAAAAAAAGCTATGGTGCTAATATTAGGGGAGAGACTGATTACAGTGCTGCTATTAGGTTTTGGCATCGATTTTGGTCCAAAGTAGGAACGCCCTCAACACTCTTTGGTGTTCATGCCCTCGGTCCTCAGTGGCACACTACATGATATTATGAGGAGCCAGACCAAACATGCCAAGCCAGACCACAGGGTTACTCACAGCCCTTGCACATTCTTTTGAGGGTGAAATGTGACCTGGTCCTATTTTTCAGCAGCTTGTCAGACTCAGTGTGGTGCAGGGAGGTAAACTAGGAAGGAAAACTGTTGTCACCTTTCTATAGCTCTTACTTTTTCAGACTTATAAGATGGCAGCCTCAGGTGTCAAAATGAGACCATATGGGTGGGTTGGGTGAGTGCTGGCAGTCGCAACGGAAATATAAAAAAGATGTGCTTCAGCAGCAGACAATAAATGGAAATTGGTTTATTGGTGAAACTTTGCAAGATGATGGACGCACCCTGACTACATTATGGATGTAGTAACCGCATGCATTAGGATATACTGTAAGTATAATGCCATATGTGAGACTGAAATTGAAGTGACAACATAATGATTTGGGACAAATTCAATGCAAATCTCTGCAGCAGCTTCAGGAAACTGCATGTCCAACTGTGTGTTCAATACGAAAAACATTAGTTTCCAAGATGATGTCTACTCCATTTACAAGAACATGTTTTTCTATTTCCTCCCTCAATGCTGTTAGAGAGAAGGTCCTTGTTGAACAGCGTCATCAGAGACTTGGACTGTAAAACACTGTCAGGCATTCAATATGTCTGAGCTTGTCATCAGATGAAGCTCATTTTGAAAAATGATTGTTATGACTGCTGCTAACCATATCCACCAACTCCACGTGCGGTAAGAGGGACAGAGGAGAGGAAGCCTTTCAGTCAGTCGGGTCATACTTGATCCCAGCAGACTATCAAATGAGTGAATGACGGACAGGACTTTGAGTGAACCTTTGCCTAACCTAAATGCAAATGAGAGAAGTAGTAAAACAGCTTTGTGAATCAAAACAGAATGTTTTTAAAGAAGCTAACTGCTTTAAAACTGGCAAACTGTTCTCAAAATTAGGGGTAAAGAGAGTAACATAAACCTCAATATTCTGAGTTTGCCAGAAATCTTCATTGTCTGTCTCTCCACTGTATGTAACAAAAGTGTAAACTACCTCCAAAAAATATAATTATGTAATTGAACCTAGAACCCCAAAGAACTAACCTGGATCAGACCTCTGGAAATTGATGAGTCTTTCCATGGGGTGGGAAAAACCTGGCCAAACACAACTTTATAGGCAGTTGGCATCATTTTCTGGACGCAAAGAAAAAATATCCTATGAGAAGGATTAAAAATTCATCAGCAATTAAAGGCACCTCTGTGTTTTTGTTACAACAGCCTTATTGGCTTTGGGAGATATCAAATATTACCGTACTATATACAAATTTTCCAGTACCTTCCACCTGAGGCTGACCTGCAGTCACTTTAAATTGGCTTTTATTTTTGAATTCCATACTTTTCAGCAATTTCCAACATTTTCCAGAGTGTTTTACATGAACTACTATTTTCAACGTTGGTTTCAGTCGAAGAGATATGGACTAATGGAAAGAGGAAAACCAACAGAGGAAGCAGATTTTTTGTTTCAGAGTGCATACAAGTTGCGTAACCACCTCCAAAATACAACCTGTAATACATCTTTCGTGTACAATAGAGACTGAGAAGGCTTTTCTTTTGTTCATCAGCAAAAAATGTGTCTCTGGTAGATTAAGAGTTGAAGCTGAAGCCTTTGATTTAGAAGGTCAGATAGTAAGAGTAAATAATGTTTCACTAATGCTTAAGACAAATTCACTTATTATAATACTCTGCTGGCAAAATATTGGCCACTTACCTACAGGAACGAGAATCCTCATGTTTTCCTTTTAAACATGAAAGACTGCTGATCAGTCTATATGTTGCCAATACTGCCAGTTCCTCTAACTGCAGGTTTCCATCGGCCACAAAAGCTACACATTCCTCCTCTGAGCACAGCCACAAAAGCAGGTCAGCTCCTCACTGACCAAACCTTTCTCCAAGAAACACAGCCAGCTTTACCACTGAAATGGTTTTCAATAAATTTTAATTTCCGCAGCCACTTTTCCCGGTCTTGAGAAGGTAATGAATTAGCAAACAAGAGCCTCAAAAGAATTCCCTCCCATTTCTCTTTACTCAATGAATTACCATCGACCACACAAGAAAAACAAAGGATGACAAGTTTATTTTTCTGTGGTGGGCTGGTTTCAACATAGCAATTATTCTCTGACACCACCTTCAAAGGTACTACAATCAAAGGTTTCAAGCACTGCTGATAGTGTGTAGCAACAGTGGGAACATTACAGGACTGTGTAATACACTGTCACATTATGATTAGTTACATGTGAAAAGGTAAAATTAACATATACTGTTTATAAGTGTTTGAAAAGAAATGTTGCAAAAAAGGTGTAGCAGGTCTGATTGTAATAGAATTTAAATGTGTGATTTCAAGTCATTAATTTGCTGTCGTTTGTTGCTGTTGTTTTTTTAAAATCAATTATTTATACAGCACATTTCAAAGAGGAGGCTGACTAAAGAACTTTATGTCATTAGGTATGAGATTAAATCAAAAGAAAGTTCAAGTGCTTTACGGTTTCAAAAACAATTCAATATAACAATCTGAATACATATTTAAAGGTGACCCATTATGCTCATTTCCGGCACCATATTTTTGTTCTTGGGCTCAACTAGAGTAGCTTTGCATGATTCACAGTCAATTTAAAGTCATTTTAAATTACCTGGAGACAGTAACTTCAGCCTAAACATTACAGCCCTTGTTTGACCTGAGATGACTGTGACAATTACTTTTTCTGATTGTTTCAGTTTCCTTAGCATTGCATTGTATATGTGTATACTTATTTTTGTGCATTTTGCTGTATGTATTTTTAGTCAGTGTAATAACATTTAATTAACTGCTGGTGTAAAAGAGATTTTTAATCTCAAGAATCATATATTCCCTTGGTAACTGTTAAAAACAGTCCATAATAATCCCTATTTATCTTATACAGGGCATTTGTGCAGCACCTGGGTTCATACACTGTCTGAAATGACTTCTGTTTCCCAGTGCCCCTTCAGTTTCCAAAAGCAAACACACATTGAGGTACCAGTTAGAGCTTAGAATGATTGAAATTGTTTAAACTCAAGTAAAATGATCAATGTGGCTGTTCTGGGCATTTATGTAGCCCCTCAATTCATTCAAACAAGCTGTTTCTCCTTTTAAGCCAACTTTCTTCTGATTGGCTGCTCTTCACAAGCAGAAGATTTGAACAGTGGGTGGGTGGGGGACTGCTGTGTAGCCGGAGCTTCATGCCTGAGATGACCACATTAGGGACATGAACTCTCAGTGACATCATAAAGATCTAAGAGGAAAACAAATTCTCTGAAAAGAAGTTGTTTGGGCAGTTTGAAGCCTGAACCTTTGGCTCATTACCATCACATTTACTGTCATCCTTATTTGAAACTTTTGCCATAGTTAATATAAGCACCTGCCAGTGTAACTGTATATACAGTGTATGGACAAAAGCACTGGGCCACTTACACAATACACCTACGGGAACTTTAAAGACATGAGATTCTAAATCCATAGGCAATCATACGGAGTTGGTCCCTCCTTTGCAGCCAGACCAGCTTCCACTCTTGACCTTTCATCCAAAAGAGCATTTATGAGGTCAGACACTGATGCTGGAAGAGAGGACCTGGCTTGCATTCTCTGTTATAATTCATCCTAAAGGCATTTGATGGGGTTGAGGCCAGGGCTCTGTGCTGGCCAGTTGAGGTCTTCCAGACCAAACTCATCCAACTATGTCTTTATGGACCTTGCTATATGCACAGGGGCAAAGTCATGCTGGATCAGGAAAGGTCCTTCCTCAAACTTGTCATGGCCTGGGCTGCTGCCCCTCCCCTGTGGCTTCCTGCTTTCTTCCTAGATTGGTCTTTCCGGGGGGTCTCGTCATCTCCTCCTGTGGCAGACACACAAAGCCACTCACTCTCCACCAAATCCTGCAATACTTAAGACCTGGTTCTTCGCCAGTATCCTGTATTCAGTATCGTTAACTACCTTCAGTGGTAATGTCAGGCTTCGTGTCAACCCTTTTGACCTTCCGTCTAATTTGTTCTAATCCTGCCATGTTGTCCTCTTTTCCACTGTACCCCATTGTGTGTGTTGAGCCACCTCTGGAGCTCTCAGGAAGGACCGGACTCACTCTCACTCTCTGGAACTGTTTGCGTGACCTCCTCCCCACGCTCCGTATCCTCCTTGCTACCATATCCTATACCTGCCTTTTCTCAATAAATTGCTTAAATATTCCCAGCCTAGTGGTCTGTATCTGTGTCCTTTTGGAAATCATGACAAAACTGTTCCCTTAAAGTTGGAAGCATAAAATTTGTCCAAAATGTCTTTGTATTCTCTAGAAGCATTCTCTGAAGCATTAAGATTTCCCTTCACTGGAGCTAAGGGGCCAAGGACAACCCCAGAAAAACAACCCCATAACATTATCCCTTCCTTGTCAAACCTTACAGTTCGCACAAAACAGTCAAGCAGGTAACGCTGTCCCGGCATTCACTAAACCCAGACTCGTCCATAAGACTGCCATTTAGAGAAGCATGATTTATAACTCTTTAGAACATGTTTCCACAGTTCCAGAGTTCAGTGACAACATGCTTTACACTACTCCATTCAATGCTTGGCATTGTGCTTGGTGATATAAGTCTTTCATGCGGGTGCTTGGTCATGTTATGAAGCTCCTAGTCCACAGTTTTTGTGCTGATGTTAATGCTAGAGGAGGTTTGGAACTCTGCATTTATTGAGTCAGCAGAACATTGATGACTTTTACAAACTATGCACCTCAGCAATTGATAATCCAGCTCTGTAAATTTATGAGGTCTGCCACTTCATGGCTGAGTTGCTGTGGTTTCTAAACACTTCCACTTTGCAGTAGTACCACTTACAGTTGATCGTGTGATATCCAGTTGGGAAGAAATTTCATGAACTGACCTGTTGTACAGGTGACATCCTATTACAGTGCCACTCTCAAATTCCGTAAGCTCTTTAGAATGATCTGTTCTATTGCAAGTGTTTGTAAAGACAGACTGCATAGCTAAGTGCTTTATTTTATACTCCTATGGGACTGAATGAAACACCTGAATTCAGTGATTAAGAGGTGTGGCCCAATACTTTTATCCATATAGTGTATATACGATAGAAATTAAGGGGGAAAAGCCTAAAATGTTCCCCTAAAAAACTTCTAAGAATGAATCGTCTTCTTCTTTTGACTGCTCCTGTTGGGAGTCACCACAGTGGCCCTCCATCTCACCCTATCCCTTGCATCCTCTTCCCTCACACCAGACCTCTGCATATCCTCCTTCACTACAGCCATGAACCTTTTACGTGGTCTTCACCTTCTCCTCCTGCCTGGCAGCGCTACCTTTACGATCCTGTGTCCAATATATCCACTATCCCTCCTCTGAACATGTCTAAACCATCTCAGCCTTGCCTCTCTGACTTTGTCTCCAAACTTCTCAACTTGTGCTGTCCCTCTGATCATTCCTAATTCTGTCCATCCTGGTCACTACCAGCGAAACTCTCAGTATTGTCATTTCTACTGCCTCCAGCTCCACCTCCTGTCTTTCTGTCTCCAAATCATACATCATAGCAGGCCTCACTACCATCCTGTAAACCTTCCCTTTCACTCTTGCTGCTATCCTTCTGTCACAAAGCACCCCCAACACTCATCTCCACCCATTCCATGTCTGCACTCTCTTCTTCACTTTTCTTGTGCTCTGCCCAACCCAGCCACAGGGCCCATAAGCAAGTGTACTCTAAGTGCCGGTCCCAAGCCTGGGTAAATGGAGAGGGTTGTGTCAGGAAGGGCATCTGGCATAAAATCTTTGCAAAATCAAATATGCAGATTCATAATATGACTTATACGAATGAATAGAAAGTAATATTTACAAAGCAAAGAAGCATCAATAAGTAAATGAGAATAAGCAGGCAAGATGGCACTTAAAAGAAAGGACTGCAAAAGAACCATCAATTAAACAAATGAGGGTTAGAGAAATCCTAACAACACAGATAAAGAAAAAGAAAAATATAAAACTACCTGATGGACTGTCGACTGACTATGTCAGCTGTGAGGGGCTTCAGCCCCCTGTGACCCTAAGTTAAGAAAATGGATGGCTAGATGGAAAGAGATCAAAAAGGGCTGAGTACCAATCAAAAAAAAGTTCGTTTTAAATAAAAAATAATGTTAATGAAAAGGCTATGAGAGCTTGAACAGATCTGTTGCATTTTGTTGTCCTGGCAAAGATTGGCAGCTTGCAGCCAATGTGTGTATGTTTGTTTGCGTGAGCTTGTAGTATAACTGTGGGTGCCTGTATGCGTGTGTATAAGTGGCCTGTGTGTGGCCAGACTTGCTAGGCTGATCTTGGCCCCTGGCTCGAGCTGGCGTTCAGCATGTCTGTAAAGAAACAGCTGGAGGCAAAGCCAACACCAGTCCTGCTCAGAAGCTCAGCTCTGCCAGCAGCGACAGATTCCAGAACTTTCCATGGTCCCGCGTCGCCATGCCAACACGTCTTGGCATGGCCACAGCTGTCCTGATCTGCACACCTGGCCCACCAAGAGTTCAGAATCACCTCTCCTGTCACTGTGTGATGAACAGGTCATTTACAACCCAAGTGTTTGTGTGTTTTTAAGAGTTATGGGCCCAGGTAAAGAAAACACCGTGGCAGTGGACCTCCTGTGTGTTGCCCTAATCAAACAGAGCTGAGAACCTTCGCACTGCAGAATAGCTGGGCTTAAATTTGTGGAAAACTCACATAGAGCGATATTCAAAAAGAAACTGCATTATGGAAATTGAGCTTAATAAAGATTTTGTTCTGTTTGTTTTTGATATGCCCACTGAGTTTTGTGGTTTCAGGAGCAACTACCAAACCTGAGGTGAAGAGCAATATTTAAATGCAACTGCGGCTACAGGGTAGGAATGTGCAATATGGCCAAAAAAAGATAAATAAGAAAAAAAAATCATATCTTGATATTTTTAGGCTATACACGATAAATATATGCTTGGGAAGTTTCTACGAAAACTGTGGCACAAGTACTTTTATTAAACAGGTAAGATTGTGTAAAAAAAATGTAATTTCTTAGGCCAAATTCAGTGGAATCTACATTATCAGTCAGGAATGACTGCAATTTCTAGGAAACTTGGAAAAAAAATCAAATATTTTGTTCTGACACTGTTTTCACTCTGCTGGGGAGATTTTATTTTTTCTAACCCTCTGAGGTCGAAGTCATCATAGGTGATAACCCTAACCATAACCCTTGCCTAAGACTATTTTGGAGAAAGGCAAATCTGACTTTTCTGGAAAAAATGTAAATAAGTTTTTATGTGTGTCATTTGAATTATTTTTTTTCTTTATTTCTTGATTGCTAAAACTTAACAATGAAATGTATATTACATATTCTGATCACCTAAAGTTAAGGTTGGGGTTATCACCAATAATAACTTAGACTTCAGAAGGCTAAAGTAGGGGTTGCAGCAGATGTCAGTAGGCAAGAATATTTTGTGACACAGGTTCTCCTGCACTAAGTTTGGGAAGGGGCTTTTGATTGCAAGTGCATGATCATTTAATTACTTATCTAGTTTCATTGTCATTGCATGTCAATTATTATCCTCCAAGTCTTCTTTTTCATGTTAAACCTTTCTGTTGATTTGGTGCGATTGCTCACCATTCATGGTATCTTGTTGCTGCTGTTCTCCCATGTAGCTGCTGTAGAGGTGCACCTTTTCTGAGCCTGCTGTAACTTTGTGCTGGCTGTTAAAGAGAAGCCTGCAACTTTCATGGTAGTGTCCCTTGTTTTCTCTGCATGTTCTCCTCTATCCTATCACCTTCATCTAGACTCCCAAGGTAAGCCTTGACTGACATTGCACTGACTGGATGAAACAGGAATATTCCTTGCCATGCTGCTGTATATAACAATTGTGACAGTGTTTGTGAAGACTCAAGAGCGTCCTCCTTGTCTTGTTCACAAAGGAAACAATTGGCCCATTCAGTGTGCCATTATTTCCCAGTTCCATGAGGTTGAGGATTTTTACCACCCTGTCTGATGGGCATTTTTATATATGGAATACATTTAAGTTAATGCATTTAGCCCTACATCAAGCCTGATTATTCATCCGGTGTCATTAGTCCAGTGTAATCTGTATACCTAAAACCCCATTATCCTTGGCTTGGCTCTCATGCACTGGCACGTCCTGTAAGGTTAGCTAATATATCTTATTAGCCTGTTTTTGCCATTAGTCATTTTACACACATAAAACAGGTCAAAAATGGAGGTTTAAAAAAGACTAAAATGCTAGGAAAATGTTCTTAATACTGTTTTAACTTTTCAATGGATGTCTGTCCACTGATGGTATGGTATCAATCTATTCTATTATTCTCTAGCTGTGAACCATTTCATCTGTGCTATAAAATTAGATTTACCTCAGGCTGATGGTATTACATTAACTGAGTGCAACATTATATTGCATACAGCATAGTGGGTAGTGCAGTCATGGAGTGGTTAGTGCTGTTGCCTCACAGCAAGAAAGTTCCTGTTTCGAGGGTTCTTCTGTGTGGAGTTTGCTTGTTCTCCCTGCACCTGTGCTGGCTTCCTCTTGGTACTCCGCCTTCCTATCACGGTCCAAAGACTGTAATTGGGGATTCTAAATCACCTATGGATGTAAAGTAGATAAAGTGCTATGATTAAATTGCAACTTGTAGTCTAAAGCACTTTGAGTAAGACCAGAGAAGTGCTACCTAAATGAATTTAAAGTAAAAAATAAATTAACTTAGATTCAGCAGATTACAGTTAATTCACATAATACTTGATATTTAAATTGTAGAGTACAAAATTGCACAAAAATATATGTAATTATTACAGTTGAGTGTAACTATCTCATTCACTATAGTTGGTTACAGTTTTCAGGAAATATCCAAGAGGTTTTTTTTTTTTGCCAATATGTTTATTGTCTTTTTCAAAATTATTTCACAAACACATAACATATACACATACATACATATACCCACTACACACACAGACTGCATACCTTTGCATCATAAAAAATAAAAAATAGAAAAAATAAAAATAAATTAAGAAAAAACAAAAAAATTAGATAAATAAATAAATAAATAAAAATAATAAATTAAAAAAAGGGGGGGGTAGTCACATTCTTAATACAACCATTCTGAAG
>VUQH01055311.1:0-18256 GCA_015106775.1 Etroplus canarensis | reverse complement strand
TGTTTCATTCACACTCTAGATCATATTCTGTCTTTACCCACCGGCTCTGGAAGTCAGCCACCATGTCTCTGCGTTCAGAAATCTTAGAGGATCCATCGAGGCGCATGTAGGTGTGTTTACGATAAACCATGTATTCCTAGAAAGATAAGACAAGATAGTGAAGAAAGCAATTAATAACAAATTAAGAGCATAGCTCCTTATTTATCCTGGTCTTAAGCAGAACAGAAGGTTGGCACGCTTCCAGTTTGAAAGACTTAAAAAAAATGTATTTAGAAAAAACAATTTCATTTTGCTTTCTTTTCAAACAGCTTCATTGAATAAACTGGATCAAGTCCTGCATTAAGCTGATTAAAAAAAAAAATGACCTTGTGGATTGGCATTAAAGAGCATTCTTAGCTCACCTTTACCACTGATTTCGAAACCAGCAAACCGAACTTATCCAAACTTGTTAAAATTCAAATCTGTTTTTCAGCCTCTGCTGAGGAAATAGCAACCAGTAACTACACACTGAATTTAGTAAGTTCTTAACTATGTAATTCTATTCTTTCTCTGAGGAGCAGATAAACCCTGCAGGTCTAGTTGTTAAATTTCAAGGGTCAAGAAATATTCATCTGTATTGTAAGAATTTCTCTCTGACAGCAACTTTTCATCCAAAATACCAAAATCCCACATTTCTTATGTGCATTTGTTGGAGCTGAAACCTCAATGTGAGCCCAGGGAGACATTGAGAAATCTAGAAGTTGATATTCTATCTACCCTAAAGCCTGCTAAGCTGCTCTGTGTGTGTGTGTGTGTGTGTGTGTGTGTGTGTGTGTGTGTGTGTGTGTGTGTGTGGGTTTGATGGGAGGAACTCTAAAATCAGAGCAACAGCAGTGATGAGGTGATGTGCCGATCTCCCATTAAGCGCTGCCCTGAACTTGCGACCTCCTCAATGAAGCATGTCAGTTCCCCCTGAATCACTGAACCGGCCACAACAAATGGCACACATCACAACTCCTACCACACAATCATTACCAATGATAACGATGATTTGAAACTATGTTTCCTGTGACCCCTCTCAATCCCATGTCACAACACCCGGGGCCCCAGTCCCGGCAGGGGCTGCCCTACTCACTCTGAGTATCTGGCTCTGTTCCCAACAGTCCCATCTGCTCTAAGTGAACACTACATTAGGGACCATTAGGCCAGTGCTCGCCAAAATGCTGCTAACCTTTTAGAATTGACTTTGGTATCTTGCCAGCACAATGCTGCAGTATTTCTAATATACATCTAAATCAGCCGAATCAAAGTCTTAGAGAAGGATCACCTGAGATATCAGATTCCTCTGCAACCTTTATACAGTTAACACTTGGGAGTCTTAGCCAGTTGTAACACGTGTTACTGGTCTAATTTTGGTCTTCTTCCAAGATTACTGCCACACTGATGTATAAATCTCAACAGTTGGAAATTTTCTACTATATTCTGTTTCAGTTTGTGGTAACTATAAGTGACACTGCTATAGTTCTGTTGTTTTTCACTCATTTTCTAATGCATTCCATTGCTGATATTATAAATCAAGTAATGTGTCCAGGTCAACCTGGCTGAACAAAATGCTTATTTTTTCACGCAACTGTCATCAGCCCATTATGAATCATAGTTAGCAAAAAAAGAACCCTTACATTTGCTGAAGTTCACACCATCCGGGAACACACAAATCTGTTTTAAAGAAAGATTAAATTTCCTGTTGTCTGCCTTAAAATTTTTTGTATCTGCTCCAATTATAATTTTGCTATTTCTTTCAAAGTGGCTCTCAGAACAGAGACATTGCTCTCAACTTCCCATCAAAAATTAGTCTCCACAGTCAAGTGTCAAGTCATGTTCGTAGATTAGTGTGTATAGTCACAGCCTGTTCTTAACCAAACAGCTGCAATAACTGAAAAGAACGTGTCATGGCACAGTAACAAAAGTCTTCCTTAGAACCAAGTTGGACTCACGGGAGATATTACAGGAACATATTTTGCCTGCCTGAGTCCAGAAAAGAAACAAAAAACAAAAGCAGGAGTCCACTGATTGTACCCCTCAGTGTTTCAGGTCTTAGGCATTAATTAATACAGATGTGTGAAAAAACATGTAAAAACAAGCCCATGGTGTAAGTTATGTAAGTGGTTGTCACCATTTTGCGCTTATAAAAACACTTGGTGGTGGTGTTTTCTATGCCATTGTACTGAGTTTTTGTTCATGTTCTTTTCTGCTTTCAGTCACAATGATGATTAAAATAAATTAGATCATGTGTGAGTTTGAGTAATTAAATATTAAACAACAATGATGAAAAGAGAGGCTGTACATGGATTGAAAGAACTAAGAAAAAAAGAATAGATAAATACAATGGAAGGCTATTACATGGTAAACTGTGTTTCAGGGAAGAATAATTTTTCCACATATCAGTATGCCTTTTTTATTTACATAGCATATTGCTATCAAATGGACAAATCAGAGTTGTTACACCCTGTGTTAGCATGATGTATAGTTAAATATCTAGGGAGAATGCATGTCAGGCCTCCTTATAACTTACCCAACTAAACAGCATTGTAGAAATGTCAGTTTTAGACATGGAAAATGAAAGATGATGTTACATCAGTTCATTTTTGATTTGCCAGCAGTACCAAAAAAGTGTGGGCATTTCTCCTCACTTATGTAATTTAACCTTCAGATCTGCAGTACAGTAACACAAATTAAATAGAAGGGCAGTGACTCGGTGGTCCTGTTCCACTATCCTCTGCTGCCAGAGAAAGCAAACAGTATTATTTTTCTTCAGGTCACCAAGATCTAAATGATCCATCATTCAGCATTTTGATGTCACCAGAAGAACCGGCAGCCAACCGGGGACAAAAACAACGATGCAAATGACACAGATTAGCATCAGCCTCTCCTTCGCTGTTTCTCCTAGTCACAGCCTAATTTTCGGAAAATGAACTCCATCTGCAGAATCTTTTTTCTTTTGCCTCAACCAATGAGAAACAATAGATAGTGGAGAAAAAAAAAACTAAGCCAAACTGGGTGAATGATGATTTCATTCAGGGTTGCCTTGGGCCCATTAGAAAAGGGGATGTTGTCACATACCCCCAACCCACACCCACCTTTGTTAAATTATCAGGTAATTAATAAATAATGACTTCTGTGATACACAAGGCACTGCAATGTTTCCTTATTAGAGGAGGAAATCATAGCTAGAAAAGACAACTGTAGATGGGACAATGAGAGAGAAAAGCATTAAAACAGAATGGCTAGTCTGCTGTCTTGAGCATTCTAATCATTGCGGTTTTCCTATAGCCTTTAATACAAGGCATTCTCACTAGTTCCAGACACACAGGAAGAGAGTCCTTAGCCACCTGGGCCAGGTCCATCTGCCATCAAAGGATTTGGCTGTAGAAACAGCACTGTACTGTGTGAAAAGGGAAGGAATTCCCAATGACATCATGCCAGAGGCTTTTGGCTCCATGGCGATGTTTTTAACAAATACGGAGGCAACAATAGAGTACTGCAGCAAGGTTGTGAACACATGATCACGGTCAGAGCAGTTCCACTGTTATATTCTCATGGAGAGCACAATAATGCAAATTTTACACTTTGATCTTGAGCTTTATTTTAACATTAACCCTAACAGCCCCTGTCCTCTAATCAGCGCTAACCAAGAAGCCTAAAAACAGAAAATGCACCTGCCCAGCCAAGCAGTTCAAAGCACACATCCCATTTAGATAACAGTAGTACAAGTTCTATTGCTGTCAACTGTATTACTGAGCTCAGTACAGGGAAAAAAATTGTCTTCAATCATCTTTTCTCATCCTTCCCCTCCTCCAACCACTTTTGTCTTCATTTTTAAACATTATTTCCTTCTCCTCTAACCCCTTAGCCTCTGCCACTCCCATTTCCCTGCTTCCCTCCACTTCCCTTCTTTCCTCATGGCACCCAGTTATCTCTCCCATCTGGCTGCCTCCTCTGCAGATGAGACCCGTCTAATTAGTCCTGACCTGTTAATTAGCTGTCTAATGAGTGCACCAACGAGGGACAGACGGCTGATTAGAAATGCTGAACCTCTACACCTCAACAGTTGAAACGGTCCCAGTTAAACAACTTACTTGGAAACTTGCAATTCATTATGCAAATATATAAACATTTGACTCAACTTCAGGTTGTGTATAATGGAAGGTGACTTCAGGAAGTTATGTTTGCATTTAGTATTAGTGTGAGGGTAAATTATAAAAATAAATATGAATGTGGGCAATATGTCTGGGAGAAAGGGCATGAGTAATGGAAATGATTAATAAACTGTCCCATGTGTGGGACAGTTATAGGTGTGTGAGTGTGCATGCGTTTATACCTCAAGCAGGTCTATCATGCGTGTCATCTGAGAGTAGATGAGGACTCTGTGTCCCTGAGCCTTTAGCCGACTCAACAGGATATCCAAGGTGTGGAGCTTTCCACTTTCTGTTATCAGACTTTCCTTATCTGAAAAAGAGGAAGAGACAAATAGTTAAGACCCAAAACACCTGAATGGCAACAGAGTGATATTTCCATGTTAGTTGGGTAATGAAATCATTAAACCTTGTTGTGTCACACTTGGTCATTATTTCAAATATTCAGTGAGTTGACATACCAACATAATATAGCTTTTCAGTATAAAAAAAAGAAACACTCAAATCAATTCAGAAGTTATTAACTCTTCCCCAATACAAGACTTTGCTAAGACTCTTGAATAAAAACCCTTTCATGAGAATGGATGAGCTGTGGGATCAATCCTCTGAAATCTGTCCCTAATCTAGTGATGGTTTAAATAAAGCCTCTGCCCTTATTGACTGCACTGCTGATGAGAGCAGAGAGAGTGAGGGACAGAATGAACAAGAGGGAGACAGAAAGGGAACTTGTGAGAAAAAGTGATTTACACTCCATTTCACACAATGGCACAAAAGATTAACAAACAGGTCTGGCAGTTGGTCTTGGTCACGTTACTGCTGACACCACATCAGGCATTCTATGGCCTCCAAATGATTTACCAATGAGAGCGATGGGGTGGTGGTATTTCCTGACCCTGGGTCTGTTGCTGAAGTGGTTTCCTCGATGTCCAGCTGATGAGGAATTAACGTCATCTGGCACAATGGTAGAATAAGAAAAAGGCTGTGCTGGCCAATCGGCCCTGTGACAGGCACACTATGGCGTTTGACCAAGAGGTCATGACCCCAAGTCGGGAGAACCTAAGGCCAGGTCCAGGGTCAGGTGACAGGGTCAGGCCAGGGTTACAAGAGAATTCCTATGGGAGAGTCAGACTTGCACTCAAGTTGGACTCTCATTCTCCAATCCCTTTTGTGCAGTGAAAACCTGGGCTTGTAAATATTTCCAAGTATTATTTATTTTCTTTACATTGCCAATATAATGTAACCAACTGCTATTCATTCAGAACACATTGCCTAAAAACATACCGAGACTATGATTATACCTTCAAATAACATCTTGTCACATATTTGTAAAATATTACTCTTACTACTATTAATAAAAATTTAATATGTATATACACATATACATGCACATGCACACACACACACACACACACACGTACTAAAATGTACAAGATCCACAAAAATCAAATGGATCGTCACCGTCAAGAACTACCTTTCTATGCAAATGTGTACTCAGGCTGAACCCTGACCTGTGACCCTTGGTACAGCCCTTCCGAAAGAGGTCAGGCCTGGCAGAAGTGTTAAAGAGGAACTAATAGAACAGATAAATAGGTGATATGCTCTGGGGAAGAACTGGAGAGCTCACCTACAGGTCATTGTAGAGTGCTGCCAGCCTGTCAAATACATTCAGTCCTGGTTGTACACAACACATACGTGGCTCTTTAATTACACTGTTTATTTTTTTCTTCTGGACAGCAGAAAAGCTAAAAAAAAGTCTGGGTGAGACAAATTCTGATAGGCATAACTCTCAGGCTACACAGAGAAGGGGATTATGTGAAAGTTGTGTGTTGATTGGTTAAAAAAAATGGCTTGAATAGAAAAAGGAAGACCGCAGTGAAGTTCATCACGTAGAGGAAGAAACACAAATATTAAAGATCAAAGAAGCATGTACAAGAAGTACAGACAATGGCTTCAGTGATCAGCCATTTAGTTTCACTCCACTACTAAGCAGCTAATTGTACAACATGACTACTCTCTTCTCCACAGCAGGAGCTAAGCTACAGAACCAACAACAGCACTAACATAAACAAGGGTAGCCCACATTGCTGGTTGTTCTATCTATAGAGTAAATATCAGCATGCACACTGTGTGCACAATTATTAAGAAAGTTGCATTTTTGAGGATTAGACAGCAACAGTGCTCTTCGTCAATCCAAAATGTTAATAAAACTCAAACCTGAAGATTTAAGGAAGTGAAAGTGAGGTTTTGGCTTTAGTACAAGAACCTATGTGTGTGCACAATTAGGCAACTATTAGTGTGCAGAATTATTAAGCAAATCAAAGAAAAACTAAAATATTCCCATCTCATTTGTTTATTTTAATCTGTTCAAGTGAGAATAATAAACAAAAAACTCAAACTTTACAAATAAACATTTCTGACATTTCAAAAAATAAAATCAGTGACCAATATAGCCACCCTTCTTTTCAATAGCACTCAAAAGTCTTCTATCCATGGAGTCTGTCAGTTTTTGTACAGCAGCAACCACAGCCTCCCAGACACTGTTTAGAGAGGTGCACTGTTTTCCTTGACTGTCAATAGGGATTAGGTCAGGTGAGGAAGGGGCCATGTCATTATTCTTTCATCTTTAAGGCCTTTACTGGCTAGCCACGCAGTGGAGTACTTTGATGCATGAGATAGAGCATTGTCCTGCATAAAAATCATGGTCTTCTTGAAAGCTACAGACTTTTTCCTGGAACACTGCATCTTCTAGAACCTGGCAGTAGGTTTGGGAGTTGAGTTTGAGTCCATTTTCAACCCGAAAAGGTCCAACAAGCTCATCTTTAATAATACCAGCCCATATCAGTACCCCACTTCCACCTTGCTGGCGTCTGAGTGGAGCTCTATGCCCATTATTGATCCAGCCATGGGCCCATCCATCTGGTCCATCAAGAGTCATTCCCATCTCATCAATCAGTAAAAACTTTGAAAAATCTGTCTTCAGATATTTCTTGGCCCAGTCTTGGCGTTTCAACTTATGTGTCTTGTTCAGTGGTGGTTTGGTTTCAGCCTTTCTTATCTTGGCCAAATCTCTGAGCACTGAACATTTTGTACTTCTGGACACTCCAGGCAGGTTGCAGTTCGGGAATATGTCAGCACAAGAGGATAATGGGTTCCTGATAGCTTCATGTTTGATTTTTCTCAAATCTTTGGCATTTAATTTGAATGAACTAGAGTTGATGATAGTGACAGCACTCCTGAATGAAGCCACTGTGAAACTTTGCAGATGCATAGTTTGTGTTGTGTGGTGGGTTTAACTGACGATTATATACATATAGTTTTCAAGACTCACTGATCACTGATTTTACAGTTATGGGTCTCTACCTGTTCAGATAACAGTTAAATAACTGTTTGGAGGTTTTACCAAGATATCCAGCAAAGGGAAAGACTTCCATCTAAAAAGAGTTTGCTAGCAGCGCTAGTGCTTTATCTGCTCTGTGACTAGGAAACTGAAAGCTGTAAAGAGGATCTATTGTGGGAAATAATATATTGCTTTTTAATCTTGTTTTGCCTTGTTATGTTTTCACATAAAAATAAATGTCTGAGATCAATTAGGCTAACTAACAAAACATGAAAAAATGGTGAAACGGTATGGGAAATAGTCATAAAAGGATAAAGAAAGAAGGAAATAATATACCTATAGCTAAAGGCAATCAACTAAAATTGAAGCAGATTCAACATGATGGTTGATTTATTGTAAGAAAGGCAGTTGCACATAGCTGTAGTTCAATATGGTGTGTACAAAGAGCCCAGTGCACCACAAACCCTTAGATAAACAATGTATGCTGCCATGAAAGACCTGTAATTGCCCATGGCGTCAAGAAAGTGAATGGACTGAAAAGTAAAAGGACAAGGCAGCACATTAGACATGCAGAAAAGAAAAATGGCCCAGACGGAGAGGAAAGGGGGTCTGTGGTGGCTCCGGCTACAGTGGGGTTGGATTAGCCTGGTGGTGGCGGCGGTGATGTTGTGGTTAAGATCAGACAGGGCCTCCCCACCACAGGTGCCAGTCTAAAGAGAGCCGCTGCTCAGTCAAGGGCACTGACAAGCTCTGCAGGCCACACTGCCAACCACCCGGACGCAAACCACCACTTGGCAAAGATGCAAATGCTCATATAAGGCAATACTGCTCAGTTCCTGCCACTGATCTGTTGCTGTTTAGCAGATTATATTTAAGCCTCCAGACTCCAGTGTCATGTTTTAAGATGGGTTAAAGCCCCTATCTGAGGATTTTTGTGGCCAAAGAGGACTAAATGATGCATGTATTTAAACTAAGTCTTGAATGGCATTAAAAGGCAATGAGAAAATCCCATATTAAGCAGTTGGATACTATTATTTTTGTATATAGAGACGTGTCAGTCACTGTAATCCTTTTGTTTGTGACTGGATTATGAGGGAGACCATTAACAGGGAAGCTGCTCCGTTCCTTAAGAAAGGAACCTTCTGGTGTTCAACTACCCCGGTGACTGTGTT
Organism: Etroplus canarensis; assembly: GCA_015106775.1. Classification (NCBI taxonomy): domain Eukaryota; kingdom Metazoa; phylum Chordata; class Actinopteri; order Cichliformes; family Cichlidae; genus Etroplus; species Etroplus canarensis. The sequence goes on along the minus strand of VUQH01055311.1, from coordinate 9,575 downwards.
GTCGTGTTTGTGTAGTGGCTATAGGAATCATTTAATCACTAACATATTTCATTCTTAGCAGCATTCAACACACAGATAAATTATTAGTACAAAAGACAATGCAAAGAAATGAAAGGAAAGCAAGAAAAAAATCTGACAGATAAACCCCACCCCTACAACCATTCAAATCTCTACAGCAAAGTGTAGAGATTTGAATGGTTGAGAGAATAGAGAGGTGGGTGAGTTCAAAACCTTAAGCACTACATACTGCTGCCATACTCTATAAAAGGGAAGCCAAAAAAATGAATAATTGCAATTTGGGAGGACTTTGGTGGTCTGTCTCATTCCAACATAACACTTATGGCTTACATTATAAGCTACATGTGGCTGCAATGAAATGCATGACCACTGGCCTTATTCGTGAGCAAACTGAATATAGTAACTATGCATTCATGTAACATGAATTATGGACGATTTGGAGGGCGTTAAATTAATAGGTCTATACAGCTGAAAAATCCACCAAACTGGCCTTAAAGAGTAATTAAAAAAAGTAGTTCACACAGTAATAGTATTTTATGTAGCTGATTGAAAAACAAAAGATCACCTTACCCAAAAAAAATTTCCAAATATGCTGTGCTTGCAAATCATAATGTGAAGTAAAATGCTGAAAAATGGGCACAAAACAACTTTGAAATCATGGCCTGATAAGGATGAAGACTGCGCTAAGACCACACCCCAAAACACAAGCAAATCCCATGTGGTGTCACACCACTCTGCTGTTGCTAGGGATACACATATCAAGCTTCACCACCTGCCCTGCCCCCCTTTTGCGGTACACCCCCCCCACCCCAATTCAATCCAATCCAGTCCAACAGAGGTATTCACCCAGCCAACCCTCCCCACCTCCTCCATGCTTACCGCCTGCTGGCAGATTAAGCTGCACTCCCCTGTCCCTCCTCAACTCCCCCTTTCTACTACAGCCACTGCAGCACCCTCTCCATCCTTCCCTCCTCCACTTTTACAAACTCACCCTCCCACTCCATACACACCCTCTCTCACTCCCTCCCCCTGCTATCTGTCCCCCAATGTTGTAATCCAATCCCTGTAGGGCCAGAGCCAGGGGTCTGACATGGTCCTGACCCAATTAAAGGTCTGCTGCCAGCTAATTAACCCCGGCCCAGCCCTGGTGCCTGGCGCCTGATACTCCCAAACCAACTATGGTGCTAATTTCATTAATACGCCACTACAATCTTCTGTCCTGTCCTCTGTTTCCTTCCCCTCTGTTGCTGCTGCTCCCAACGCCAAGCTGGGAGCTGACCTCAACAGGGAGAACAGCAAGCCAGATGTGATGAACAACAGTGAATTTTCAGAGCAAGAGTTAGTAAAGGAAGATGGATGGATGGATATGTGAGAAAGAGAGACAGATGGGGGGCCACAGAACAGGTCAAATCAACGATCGAACCAAGCATCAGCCCCTCACTGTATAATGATACATTACACTGTGCAATCAATAATTCAATGGGCAACACTTGTTCAGCACTGGTGGTGATGGAAATATTAGCCTGACACTACTTTGCTGCTTCTGCATATATTGACAAAATCAGAGTGAAACTTAATTTTCTCACAGCGACAGCATCAGGACAGCTAAGAGCCAGATGCCAGTGGGAGGATTTGAAAGCTGGGAGTAAGATGGCTGACAGGGAACGGGAGAATTTAGCTGCTTGTTGGTGAAGATTAACAAATGCTCCCCCAAAGTCTATCTGTATCCAGAAAACAGCATCTCTGCTCTGGAGTTCTGGAGGCAAGCCAAAAAAAAGAACACAAAATCCCAAAAGGGAAAAAATATCCTTGCATGACTAAGTGCAGCAGAAACTGAGTGATGGAGTGCACTGAGGTGTGTACATACATGGAACATGTTTGCACACACGTCACTGTCTCCCTGCACGAAGAACACTTCTCTTAGTTCTCTAGGAGTCGTTAAGCAGGAGAAGAGACAGACAGTCTGATGAAGACTCCCAAGTTTTGCTGGGGAACCTCACCACACCACAGTGGCCCACTGTGAACTCTGTCATTAAGATAGATTACTGCTAGTTACCCTTGGCCAGCATTGACTCAGAACTTACCACAGATGAAAGCTAGATAAAGATAAGGCTGGATAAGGACAGAGTGAGCAAGATTACTTGCCTTCTGTGTTAAAAATCCCATCATAAAAAATTATGTGGCTAATGTCTCCCCCTTCAGTCTACTTTGGATTTTTAATGTGTTCCTTTTGTGGACACATTTATAGCCATAAATTGGACTAGGAAAGCACCATCCCTTTACACACTTGGCTGTATGTTTTGTTTGTCTTTGCAGGCCTATAAAAAAGCTGAATTCCACAGACAGTTACCGGTGCCAGTTTAATACAGATTAAAAGGGGCAGAGTCAGACGGTGATGTGGTGAGGCTGGCAGTCTGTGTTGTTTTGTGCCTGTCTATCAGAGGGCCAGGGAAGCTTCCTGCCATTTTGCTGGAGAGCAGAGTTTCTTTGAAGGGACAGGAAGGCAGAACTGCATTTCCCACAGCCTAATGTGAACGGCGGGGCCAGAACTTTACTCTCTCTGTCTCATGGACTGATTGACACACACTTGCTTTCAAATACATTTAAAAACAAGCTGCAAAAGAGAGACATGGATAAATCTCAACCGTCCCTTTGACACAAATAGATTCCTCCACAGCAGTAACAGTCACTTCCCAAATCACAAAAAGCTGGAAAAAGAGTTAAGAGTCGGTGCTATAGTGAGAAGCCCGTCATTTTGTGGAGTAGTTCCTTCTAATTACTCCAAATAAGACAAGAGGCCACACAGACAGCAAGGAAAGCTATTTCTGTATGCTGAAATCTTAACAAGTACTTTTACAGCTTTCAAGTTTGAAACAATTTACTTTCAAATAGAAATCTGTCTCCATCTGATGATAAAAAAAGCTCTTGAAAGCAAACTACAGTACTTTTGTTTAAAAAAAAACAAAAAACGAGAGACTGGAATTTCTCTTATTACAGCGCAAACGTTTTTTTCTGTCGTATTCTGGTGGTGAAGACAAGAGGGCTTCATGGGTTTAATTACTACCTTATAAAACATGTTGCTTTCTATGAGATCATAACAAACTCAGAGAGATGCAGCAGCAGCATCACACCATCATCAATGTTATTATTAACGTTTAGTTAATCATTTCTTTTTGAATAAAAACATCTTTCCTTCAGGGAAATACTGCAATTACAATAACATCAAAACAAAACAAGAAAAGATTGTGTGGCCCAAAATTTTACAGCCTCCATTGTTTTTTTCCTCCTCTATGGCCTGATTCCTAATAAGTCCTCTGATTAGATTCCTCCATCGATATCAGTGGGCAGCTGTACTCACGCCATGGCGCTCAAAACAAACAGTTATTCAGCTCTGCCATTTGTTCTAAAGGTGTGGGGCTGGGAGTGCGGAGGAGACGGAGGGTGGGAAACTTCAGCAGGGCTACTGTACATATCTGAGCCTTGATGTGGCAACAATGTGTTCAGCGGAGGACGGGTGCCGGAGTGTTGGGTCACTTCCTTCCTACTGAGGCTGAGAAAGAAGTGGGAGACCAGACGGATAGAGAGCCCGTGGCCAGATACTGATTTCAGAACAGCGCATGGTCCTGTCTGTTAGCGAGAGAGAGAGACAGAGGTAAAGCTTGTCCCCTGAGCGTGGGAGAGTGTGTGTGGAGAGCCGAGGGACACCTCAGGCCCCGTGTGAGCACCGCACAAGTCCCTGAATGGGCTCAACTGTACACAAACAACACACATATACACACACTAGCTCGCACACAGACAGACCATCTATTAGTGTTACCTAACTGAGCACTTGAACAATGACCAGTAGCTAAACTTCCTCGCTTTGTCTGCCTCCGTATAACTTCACAAGAGCTTTCAGGCTGTTCTCACACAGACACAAAAATACTTGTTTTGTTTCTCACTTTTACAGAGAAATGCTCTCACAAGCACATGTAAACACAGAAGCTTAAAAAAAGCTTTCTTATACTCCAATCTGTCTCATCTGATAAGCTTTAAATGACTTTATATCCTTTTTACAGATGCTACCATTTTAATTAAGTAAATGATAGCAAATGCACTCCAGAAAGTATAAAAAGTCATTAAATGAGTGCATTGCAGGCTTATCACACAAGACATCCAATTTCTGCGCATGGAACTTGACAAAAGAAAACAGTCAACATAATCCATAACTCAGTTTATCAGAGGTAGAAGGGCTGAGTAGGTCACTGAGAACGGACATGTTTTTTGTAAAAAGGTAATGGCCTCTCTCACCTTAAACATCCATCAGTCATCAGAACCCTGGTGGTGAATCACGTTCAGGCCAAATGCAGCTAACCCTTTGCTCAACAAGCCTATCTCTTCTGATAAAGTGCTGCTAAGCCATTAATTTACTGGAAAGCCACAATCACAATTCAATGGAAATTGCTGGTTTGTGTTTATGTGAGCGAACCTCCACAGAGGCCCTTTATCTCAGCAGTTCCCTCAGATATCACTGCGTGACCTACAGACAGAGATAGAGAAGGGTGATATGCCTGGCTCTACCCTCCTGCCCCTATTTCTCCTTCCACTATAAAACTGGATATCTACCATTTAATAAAAAAATCTATCAGTTAAAATGGGAGGGAAACTTACAAATTTCAAACTATTATTGAAGTCAAGAGGTAGGATTAAATCTGTATTTTTAAAGTATTATGTTTAATTTTCAAAGTATTATGTTTGAAAACAGTCCTCATTTATCTCAGTTCATCTACTGTCTTAAACAAGCTGTTTATCTCTGTTCCATCTTCCTTTATGCCAGCTTTCTGCTGATTAACTGCCCCTTACAAACAGAAGCGGCTAGTGCTGCTATGTGCTTTCAAACTGTTCAAAAAGTGAGTGTTCCCACCAATTTTTAGCAAGCAAAATTTGTGGCATTTACCTATGGACTTTGATAGATATTTGGTTGTCCTTTTAGTGACTCACTTGCACAAGTCATAGCTTAGATGCACATCAGACCAAAAAAGACACCACAGCGGGAACTCATTTTGATGTACACAAATAACACTCCAAAGAAAACCAGAAAAACACACACACGGGCCTTACCAGGTATCCGTATGAAGGACCATCCATGGCGAGGATAAAGGGCCATCACACCACCGGGGCCTTGTGGGTGGAAGGCATTAGCTCTCACACGCCATTCTGAGGCAAGTTCAGGAGAGCCATACAGAAAACACTGTTTGAAGATTGTGCCCCCTCCACTGCGTGTCACCCGCCACTCGTACTCAGCACTGCGGTCGTCACAATAACGCTCCATGGGAACTGCTGTCACCTAGGAAACAAAAGATAATATTACATGATGGACAGAAAACAGTTTATGAGAGAAAACCACAAATGCTGCATACTGATGTACGTGAAGTTTTTATACCTTCTTTTACAAATAGGGATGATCCGATCTGAGGGATAACTCAGATCAGATCTGGGTGATCCTGAGAACAAAGCTGATGTGCTGAAGGGGTTTAGGTTTTCCCTTCATGATCATGGTACATAACTCTTAGAGCATTAAAAGCTGGAAAAGAACATGAAGCCTGAGGAAAAATCTGGATTTACTACTGGCTCAAATCCAAATTCACTTTATTTCTGTCTTTATGTGGACTTGGGCTTTGTTCACTACTTGTTAGCTATAAAAGTAAAAAAGCAGACTTTTTTCATTTAAAACAACTTCTTTCATGAGACCATTACAAATAAAATGGTTTATAACTTTACTACAAAAAGATCCAAACTGTAGATAGATGGACGTCACTGGATGAAGGCCAGTTTCACTCAGTCAGCAGGTTCTGCATCTGTGTATGTTTGTGTGTGGAGGTGGGGGGCAAGAGGAAGCTTAACAACTACTGAACAACCTGAACAAGAAGCCCTTTTTTCAGAGTCTGTTTATTTTAAGTGCAGCTGGGAGGCACAGCAGTGACCCCCCACACCCCAACCACACACAGTCATACACACATTTACAGATAAGAACTTCTCATTGTTAAAAAAACCCACCAAAGCACTGTTCACGGTGCTTCCTTCTTCCACTTCCACAACTACCCAAATGCTTAACTGTCTTGCACAGACTAGCACACAACCCTGACTGTCCACACCAAAACACAGAAGGCTGTTCTTATACACATACCCTGGGTGTGGCAGCTAGTAAGAACTTAGGTGGCAGTGTGGGCTGGCAGGGTCGGAGCGTCGATGTGCCGGATTTTCTGCAGTGGATCTTTACGTCTGTGTGCCCCACCATACCAGGCCTGGAGGCTGTGAATACCAAATCCTGTAAAGCATACATACACTAATCAACACATTTATCCAGTTTCCTCTGGGCTAGAATACCATAAATGTTGAATTCTGATCAATAGCAGCTGTAATGCAATTCTGTTTTTTTAAAGCATAAAAAGGAGGCACTGCAAAACAGCAGTAAACAAATAGGAGCATACAGAGCTCAAGTGTGTGCAGCACTCATGATTTTTATAACTATTCTGACAGTATAATTAAATTGCTGTGGTTTTAATCCAAAGATGCAACATAATATTTCAATATAATGTTAAAATGGTTACGTGAACTGTATGATTACTGAAACCTATATGTGTGGAACAGCACATCATAAGATAAACACATACATTAGACTAAGAAATTGTATTAATCAAATACATACATTATGAGCAAAGGCTGAAATATAATTCAATGGCAGCTTTAGAAGTAATATGGTGATACCTATATTATTTAATATGGTGTGAGATTGTTGTTACACAGTGCCATCTAATGGCAGACTGAAAGAAAAAATCCACTACCAGTTGTTCGACTCAACCAGTGCTTAGCAACTACAATTTTTTCGTCATCGCTGAAGGCCAAAATGGATTTCTTGACAAAAACAATTCAAACCAATGCATAGACAAGACACAAAAGGTTTTTTAAAAAAATTCCAGTTAAGCACTGAATGTTTCATACTCTTTGGTGATACAGGAGATGTCAGAACTATCTAGGAGAGCAAAACACTGTATATTTCAAGTTTTAAAATAAGTTAGCATTAGTAAACTCTTAATTTATTATACCTGACCAAATAATTATTCTGTAATTGACAAGATAAAAAATGTGATGCCATTACCAAAATTATATCAATACATCCTAATGTTTAGTCTTTATGTGTGGGATGTTAGGAAAATGGCCACAATGTTTTAAGATGCATGAAGGAAAGCTAAAAAGACAAAGAGGTGAAAATGATCAAAACAGAAAGAAAAAAGCAGAGCTACATGATTTCATACAATATGTATGACATGTACACTATACACAGCATATTGTTTGCGTATTACAAATGCTCCATACTGGGATGGAACAGACAGAGAGACTGATAAAGACGGACAGAACTAATGCAGTATCCCACAGCTTTCTGGGTAAAATTCAGAGTATCTTAGTTCTCTCAATTCCTCAATAGGAGCAACAGGAAAGCTGGCCACACTGTCAAGTACACAGCCAGAGAACGATGAGCCAAGCAGAAAGAAGTGCCACTGTGTGCCAGCTACATGCAGTTTTAAAAGAAAAATGAGGAGTTTAAAGAAGTTGGCAAGAACTGCGGAAGTGAGTCATTTCTACAAGTAGGAGTTTGGGGTCAGCATGGTCATAAAGCACACATACAGTATTAGCACTCCAGGTGTCTGCAAGTGTCTGTTTCTTGCTCATGTTTAAACTTGCTTCTAATATTCTACTTCTTGTATCTTAAGCCACTCCAGGGGGGAACCTAAGATGCTAGGCAGCTGCCTAACTCAGTGTGATGAGGCCAGAGAGGAAGAGGAGGATGGAATTACCCCAGCAGCTTTTACTCCTGAGTATTTTCCACCCAGTGAGTTAAGCTAGAATCAGTGGAGGGTGGTAATGTGATACATAAAGTATCTGCCAATGGTTAGCAGTTTGCTGGGTGAAATATTTGATCAAATGTGTTTTTAATGCTTTTCAGCAAAGTGGAATGAGTAAAACAGCATAAAGTTTAAGCAGTGACAGACCAGAGCATTTGCAGGCTGGTGCTTTTTTGAGATGTTCTGTGTATTTGAACCGGCATTGTACTGTCTCTTCTGTAATAACAATAAGTTTTCCATAATGCCAAATAATACAAAAAAACCCAGAAGAAATATGTGCTGTCTCAGCATAGCACTGTGGTTCTCAGCGGTACACATGAAACCATTTCCGTGAAGAGAAAAGGAATTGCTGTTTGCTACATTTATCATCTTTCCTGACAAACATTACAGATCGCTAAACATATTTTTCCATAAACCACCAGCAGAGCACTGGTCACATAAACCAATGCTATTACAAATGTCAGTGACCTCATAACTGGGTTCTCTTTGCGCACTGAAGTCTATATTGAAAACAGACCTGAAAATTTGTTTTAATACCAAACTGTAGCAGTAAAACACATGACTTGTGTGTTGTTAAAACAGCTGCTTACTGTGATTTGATATGCATGCACAGTAAAGACTAAAAAGATTTCATATTAATATGACATTTGGTATGGCTTGACATATTTGCAAAAAAAAAAAGCCTCATGGTGTAAATTTGACTTTTATCCCCTATTAAATGAAACACTTTCTTAATCTTAAAAATGTGTTTAATGATTCCTTGAGATTTCTTCTACACATCTGAGAGAATATATATAGTGCTTTGCAGAGGCCCTAGAAACATATACCAGGAGGGATGTCAGTGTTATTAGGTCACAGGACTACAAAGGGATCAAATTCCAGAGTGCATCCCAGAGGAGGGAGAGGAAGCCTGGGGTAGAGAGCATGATGTGTGGCCAAACACTGACTGATGCTCTAGGGAGAATTTCAACACTGTCAGCAGCACATGGCTCCCTACTGGTGTTTCACATTTCTGTCATATATTAATGTATACAGGTACATCTCAAAAAATTAGAATATCATGAATAAGTTCAATAAATTTTTGTCACTCATTTCAGAAAGTGAAACCCATATATTATATAGATTCATTACACATAGAGTGAAATATTTCAAGCTTTTATTTCTTGAAATTTTGATGATTATGGCTTACAGATAATGAAAACCCAAAATTCAGTGTCTCAGAAATTTAGAATGTTAAATAAGATCAATAAAAAAGGATATTTTAAACAGAAATATCAGGCTTCTGAAAAGTATGGTCATTTCGATGCACACAATACTTGGTTGGGCCTCCTTTTGCATGAATTACTGCATCAATGTGGCGTGGCATGGAGGCAATCAGCCTGTGGCACTGCTCAGGTGTAATGGAAGCCCAGGTTGCTTCGATAGTGGCCTTCAGGTCATCTGCGTTGTTGGGTCTGGTGTCTGTCATCTTCCTCTTGATAAGTCTCTATGGGGTTCAGGTCAGGCGAGTTTGCTGGCCAATCAAGCACAGTAACACCATGGTCACTGTACCAGGTTTTGGTACCTTTGGCAGTGTGGGCAGGTGCCAAATCCTGCTGGAAAATGAAATCAGCATCTCCATAAAGCTTGTCAGCAGAAGGAAGCATGGCTGCGTTGACTGTAGACTTTAGAAAA